>JAUPMG010000017.1:15691948-15703218 GCA_031762675.1 Pachysandra terminalis | reverse complement strand
AGTCGGCGTTGGAATGCATTGCTGATCCGTTCGTCGACGTGAACTTCATTGGTGCGGTGTACTTGAAAGCGAAGAAGTCGGAGGTTCTGTTGCGCGATGAATGCGCTAATGAGGTTCGGATCGAGTACGAGGAGTTCAAGACCGAAGTTACTGCATTGTTTCTCGCCGTTCATGCCGGAAATCTGGTGCTCGTCCGGAAACTTCTGGTAATCTGACTAGAATTTTATCCCAGATCTTTTTCTTTTTTTTTTTTCGTTACAGATCGTTATGGTTGAAGTGCTTTGAAGCTGCTTTAGTTGTTCTTAATCTGCTTCCTTGACTGTTGACGTTGAGGTTTTTGTGGAGATTGAAGTGTGTGATCTCTTTAAATCGCTTCACTTCTCTTCGAACTACGGCTTTTACTAATTCGAATGTAGGTTGAGTTTCTGTGTGTGTGTGTGTGTGTGTGCGTGTGTGTGTGTGTGTGTGTTTGTGTGTGTCTCTCTCTCTCTCTCTCTCTTTCTCTCTCTCTGTGATGATATGATGATCCGTTCAAATTTTGATTTTAGGCCATAAATAGGATTTTTTTCTTTTTTCTAATTCGTCTATATTTGATTTTTGAAGCAAACGCGCGGGCACAATCTCTGTTTTAGTTCTTGAGATTAGCTGAAATCGCTGTATTTTGATTTTTGAGGAACAGATTTTACGTTTATATCTACATTTTTATTCGCTTTAAAACACTGAGAAATTTGAAAATTACGGTTTTAAGGTACGCGGGGACTTCATTCGAATTAAAGCTCTTTATTCTATTTCTTTCATTTTTGGGATTTTGACCGTCTTTATTGCTTGTTCAATCTATAGATTTGTTCTAAGCTTTCAAAGATTGAGCCCATGCTTCTTCTTCTTCTTCTCCTAAAAGAAGTAAAGACTTGAAATATCAATATCATCCTTATTTAATTTTCACCATTGATAAGCAAGATTCGGAAAGGATTCGTGATCTTTAGTACCGATTCTGGTGCTATTGCTCGAAAATGATATTTTTCATCCGTAATTACTGTATTTCTCTGTTAGTTCTCGTTTCATAATCGCCACTTTAATGCTTGCACGTTTTTTTTAATAGAAAAAAATATTGTTTGTGGAGAAAATCATACTTGATGATCTCAGCCATTCGATTGGAGAACTTTGCTCTTATTGATTGTGGAAAAGTAGACAATTGATTAGAAAGGTATCATCATACAAAAGTCTCTCCATTGGACGGTCCTGATTATGATTGCCAAAACTCCATTGTGGCTTGCCTTGATTCACATAACCTTTCCTGTATAGAGTCTATAGACCTGCATTGGATTTTTTTTCTTAATTTTCTTTCAATTTTTATTTTTAATTGATATTTTATTGTACTGATTTTTGAGTGTCAGCATAGTACAATGGCAATTGGCAAATCACTGATAAGCTGTGAGAAAATATATTAACATATACTGTTTCTCGTGACCTTTGGTTGGATGGAGTACTTGTTCATCTATAAAATTACATGAATTCAGTACCCGACAGGACAGAAATCCTGAAAAATTACATGACATCAACAGATTTCTTTACTTTCAATAAAACAAACCCCTTTTCTTTTTCTTTTTTTTTTGGTTGCTTTTGTCTGCTTTCTAATGATCCAGTGTCTCAACATTTCACTAGGACTCTATATAAATCATTTTATTACTTTGTGCTAGCCCTAGAATTTGCACTATTATGATGATCCTTTTGTTTGGATGGTTATCAGAGTTCAATGTAATTATTCTAAAAATCTTGTGGTTTAGATCCAAGGTTTTCTGTTAATGAAGTTGTTCATGCATTGAGTTTCAGTGTGTTGTGCATACAAAGTGATGATCCTTTTTACAATTTAGAATATGTATATATATATATATATGAATGTTGATGGCCCATCTTTCTCAATTGATTGTGAAATACCATATGTATTTTAGATATGGGAAATTGAAGATGGATATTTATATTCTTCTTTGTCTTTTGTCCTTTTGCGTTTCTCTTCCTCTACTTTGGTTGTTCTTGTCTTCTTTGTAGGGCAAAGCTATGGTAAATTTAGTTTGAACCAAATTACTTGTCAGAAGATTAGCTGATTGGACTTTGATTCTGATATTCACTTTTCAGATGTAGGGGATTACATTACATATCTGCATTATTTATGTCTTTTTATTTCCTTGCTCTGTCTTGAAAGATGTGTATCTGTGTATGCAAGCAATAAGAACAAATATCTGCAGGATAAGCTAATTTCCCCCCCCTCCCCTCCTTCTCTTATTAATGACAAATCATGTACTACCACTTAATGAAAGGCCCATGTTCCATTGTCTGTTGCATCACAACTGTTTCCCCATTTTTGTCCATGTATGGTCATAATCTTCGGTACTTGCACAAGAATCCAAGATACATTTTCTTGTCTATACTTCTGTATTCTTCTCCTCCATTAGGATTTGATCCAAGGGAGTGAGAATTTTGTGTTGTTTTTGATAGTCCTTTCAATGTACTGACACCTGGCCATTATTTGATGACAGAATGTCGGGGCCGATGTGAACCAAAAACTCTTCAGGGGTTTTGCGACGACAGCAGCTGTGAGGGAGGGCCATTTTGAGATCTTGGAGATCCTGCTCAAAGCTGGAGCGTCTCAGCCAGCATGCGAGGAGGCTCTGTTAGAGGTGAGCTGCCAAGGGAGTGCAAGACTGGCTGAGCTCCTTATAGGTTCTGACTTGATCCGGCCCCATGTTGCCGTGCATGCCCTTGTCACAGCTTGCTGCAGGGGGTTTGTGGATGTCGTGGACACACTGATGAAGGTAAGGCATTGTGTCCCATAGCAAATGAGATTCTTTCCATTCAACAGAGCCATGTACGTCAGCACTATTGGATAATTACACCAATTATTGTCCCGCTATTTTTTTTACCAGTTGTTAATGGTTATGTTAGGGGTGTAATTCCGTCGGTTTGGTGGTCAAACCTAACCAAACCGAATTACAATTACACTAAACCGAAAACCGAACCAAATCGAAATAGAAACCGATTTAAAAAACCGAAAGCCAAACCGAATTATAATGAATAAAACCAAAAACCAAATCAAACCGAAATAGAAATTGAAAATTTTGGTTTTTTGGTTCAGTTTGACAAAATTAATACTATTTTCTATATAAAACACACACACACACACACACACACACACATACACACTTACTTTTTTTTTTCAGTTCGGTTAGATTTAGTTGATGCCTTAACCAAAAACCAAACCGAACTAATTCAGTTTTGTTCAGTTTTCGGTTTAGACCGAACCAATTGACACTCCTAGTTATGATCTTCCAATTATGTGTTTTTAGTAGGAAGAAAGTCCCATCTCAGCTACTAATACTTCCTTTGGTGTTAATATTTCTAGACCTAATTGTTAAAACTCGTGGTTAAGGACGCCTTCTTCTGGGAATTTTTAAACCAATCTTTTCTTTTCTAATTTCTTCATTCCTTTGGTGGCAGTGTGGAGTAGATGCAGATGCAATTGATCGAGTGCTACTCCAATCCTTCAAGCCTTCATTGCACACCAATGTCGACTGCACCGCCCTCGTGGCTGCCATTGTTAGTAGGCAGGTCTCAGTTGTACAGCTGCTATTACAGGTAACCATTTACTTTACTTTCAGTTTGCCATTTAAAAAAATACAGAAAGTCCTACAAAATGAACAGTCCTTTAGACTTGGTACCAATGCCCCCTAGACGGAGGGGCCCCTTCCCTGATGATCTGAACTCTGATACAGCAGGATCCCTACCGTTGAATCAATGGTGGTGATGAGCATAGTGTTTAAACTCGGTATCGGATCGGGAATCGTCCCTGGTTGATCCAACTCAGGATCGGCCGATCCAAACACAGCCCAATTTTTATTTTATTTTTTTAAACCATTAAATTTGTTAGGGGTCTCGGACCATCCATATTGGATCATCCGATCTGACTCGGTTTCGGACTGAGTCAGAGAACTTAAGCAATTTTCGGGATCGGTTTGGGATTGTGACTCGTCCTAAGAATCCCAAGCCAATCCCAAGTTGTATCGGCCGATTCGGCTCGGGATCGGCCAATACTTAACACTATAGTGATGAGGGTTATTTGAGGTGCAAAAGAATCATAACTAAAATGTGGCTTATCCCAATAAGATGATTAAAAGATCTGCAGCCTGGGTAACCATGTAGACAATATGATTTCAAGAAACCTATTTTTCATACAGGGTTGGGAGTTGTTATCCTACCAAGGAGTTTTGATGGCAACTGACTATACTATCACAATCTATAAATGTCAAATTTTTATTTTGGCATTTTCCTTTGGCTCTGTCAATATTTTTCGACGGAGTAAATTAGATTTTGAGATCACAAGATCATTTCGACATTGTGACAACGAGTTATTTTTACAGTTAAATCGTGTTTACTGAGCTTAATATGCACTCGGGATCCAATGGTGGTGGTTGTGGATCCAGTTTATTGTTCATCTATCTTGTTTGTGATCAAATAGTACTGAGTCACTGATATACAAAATGCATTGGCTTTCCTCACCTTGACAACAGGCTGGTGTAAGAACAGATACCAAAGGGAGCCTGGGAGCCTGGTCATGGGACACGGCTACTGGCGAAGAGTTCAGAGTGGGTGCAGGACTAGCCGAGCCCTGCACCGTCACCTGGTGTGCAGTGGAGTATTTCGAGGCCAGTGGAGCTATCCTACGCATGCTCCTCCAACACCACTCCCCCAATGCTCCTCACTATGGCAGGACTCCCATCCACCATGCCATTCTCTGTGGCAGTGTAGGAGCTGTCGATGTGCTATTGAAGTGTGGTGCAGATGTAGAATGCTCTGTGAAAACCACCCAGAAAACCGAGTTCCGGCCAGTACACATGGCTGCACGACTCGGGTCAGCAAGAATCCTTCAACGCCTGATCGACGCTGGTTGTGATCTCAACTCACGAACGGATTCCGGGGAAACAGCTCTAATGATCTGCACTAGATATAAGAGACAGGAGTGCCTCAGAATTCTGGCCTCAGCTGGTGCTGACTTTGGCTTGATCAATTCAGCTGGCCAATCGGCAACTTCAATCGCTTCATCAAATCTGTGGATCCTTGATTTCCAACAAGCAGTGCTAGAAGTAATTCGAGCAGGAAAAATTGTTCGATCAAGCAATATAACAATCTTCTCACCTTTAATGTTTGTGGCTCGAGCAGGCGATACTGAAGCCTTGAAAGCGTTGATCAAACGGCCGGACGTTACTCTTGATGAACAGGATGCTAATGGGCTCTCTGCCGTCATGGTTTCTGTCCTAGAAGGTCATGTGGAAGCCTTCCGGCTGCTCGTCTACGCTGGAGCCGATGTAAAGCTATGTAACAAATCCGGTGAAACTGCGATCACCCTATCTGAACTAAACCAGAATCATGACCTCTTTGAGAAAGTAATGCTTGAATTTGCACTCGAGAAAGGCAATCGTGTCGCCGGAGGGTTCTGCGCTCTACATTGGGCATCCCGGCGTGGCGACATTGTCGCAGTTCGTTTGTTGACGGGTCGGGGATACGACGTGAACGTCCCCGATGGGGATGGCTACACACCACTCATGTTAGCAGCGAGGGAAGGTCATGGAGCCCTGTGTGAGCTTCTGATCTCGTGCGGAGCCCGATGCGACATTAAGAACGCTAGAGGAGAGACTGCTCTCTTGCTCGCGAGGAAGAACAGCGATGTTAGGAGTAATGCAGAGCAGGTGATACTCGACGAGCTTGCGCGGAAACTTGTGTTAACCGGGGCACGTGTGCAGAAACACACCAGGGGAGGTAAAGGATCTCCCCATGGGAAGGATGTGAGGATGGTGGGGGCTGCAGGTGTGCTGCAGTGGGGGAAGTCGAGTAGACGGAATGTGATTTGTAGGGAGGCTGAGGTGGGTCCCAGCATGGCATTCCGGAGGAACCGCCGGAGGAAAGGTGATGCCGATGGACCGGGTGTGTTCCGGGTGGTGACGACGAAGAACAAGGAGGTGCATTTTGTGTGTGAGGGTGGGATGGAAACGGCCAAGCTGTGGGTGAGGGGGATCAAGCTTGTGACGAGGGAAGCCATTTTTGGTAAGAAAAAGAATGACTTGTGAAGGTTTGTGTCTAGATGTATGTAAAGAAGGTAGTGGCCGTACTTCATCTTGAAGTATGTTACGATAATTTTTTTTTTTTTTTTGGTGCTGTATAGGTTTTGTTTTGATCCTTTCCTTTTTTTTAGGGTAAAAATAGGTTTTGATCTCTTGTGGCTGTGAGACGTTCTTCCGGAGAAAAGAAATGAAAATTCTGTTGTTACCAAAAGCAAAAGTAGAAATGGGAGCTTTATAATCTTTCAGAACTAGTGTTTACTGTATGTCGTGAGTCGTATCTGCCATCAGAAGCAGCAACACTGGTGTTTACTGTCACTTGTAGGTGGCCCGTGATCTGGAATTTTGATGAACAGCTTCACTGGGTGAGTAGCTGCCGTAACAGCGGCACTGGTATCTGGCACTACCTTGATTGTACTTGCACCTTCTTCATCACTTTCAAAATGATAGATGAAAAACTTGAAATTTGTTGAAAAACAATGAAGGATCAGGAGTATGATGGGTGATGGGTTAAAAACAATCTGTACGTTGTTCAACAGGTTTCAAAGTACGATTTGCTTTTTTTTAGACAAGTTTCTTTCTCTCCGATCAAGATTACGAATGCACTAAGGAGTTAGTGTGAAATTGCCTTTAGAATACAATTGAAGCATCTGGTCAGGATTTATTGTGATTCTCGGATATGCACCGTCCGATCATACAACTTATGATGCCAATCACTGAATCGAAAGCATTGATGTAATCTTTCTTTTTTAATCAATGTGGATTAGATTCGATTAGAAGATCAATTCGAACCATCAAACTAGTCAATCAATAAACCCGGTCCAATCGGATGAGTCACGCTCTAAAATAAAATGTTCTTATGCTACATGCTAAGTGCAAAGTGCACCTACAAAGCGTCCAGTGCGTCTTCGCCCTACCGACCCAAGTGCAATGTGCTATAACATTCCCTTTGCTTTTAAACACACAAGTAAAATAAAGCTTACTATATATAAAATTTTTACTTTTCTTGTAACTAATCCGATGTAAGACAAAAGGAGACCACGCAAAACAATGCTTTCAGCACAAAACAAAATAAGCTATTTTAAAAATATCTAACAATATTTAGTCTTCACGTGCTTACGCTATTTACATTCTTTTAAGCAGCTCAATCTCAATTATTGGCTTAAAACAAATCAAACAATACAATTTCCACATCAACAATATCAATCTCAAATTTATATGCAGATCTTCCATATTTGTATTGTTTTGTATTTCTACACGTTTCCTAAGAAATAAGAATTTATCCTACACTTTAATATTTGAATCCTGATTGAAACTTCGTCTTCTATTTTTTTTTTGTCTGTCTTAACCACGTGGTGTCCCTACACCAACATAGGTGTGGGACTAATCCACGTTCGGGGCAGGAGCATTAAAGGTAAACTCCTGGTCATGAGTGTTTCTAGTGGGATTCGAACTTCAGACTTACCTCCGAAGATGCCCAATAGAGCCCAACTTGCTACCAACTGAGCCACACATCGGTGGTTTGATTAAAACATCGTCTACTCTTATGATTTTATCACTACATTTGCATTTTGCAACCAAGTCTCCAGCTATACTAGTAGTAGCCACAGCCACTTTCAAGACATATCTTCCACAAGCCAATCACTCACACACAAAATCCTGATTGAAACTGTATTTACATATTTTCGATCTCGGCGCTAGATTACAAACCACTACCACCACCTACCACTGTCATTACTAAATACTATCACCATCGTCACCGCTGCCTACTACCATCCATGGTTTCAAGGATCGGACCAATTCGTATAGAGATTAGTCAGGACCGATCTGATCCCAAGCCACGATACAACTTTTGTATCCATTAGCTTTGGATCGAGCCAGTCCAACCAATATCGATCTAGACCGATTCAGTGACTAGATCAGACCTATCCAAAGATTTTTTTTTTAATTTACAAAACTAACAATCCAACAAGTATCGGTCTGGACTGGTTCGATATTGATCGGTACCGACCGGTACAACCGGTCCGGTGACCGATATTACTGGTCCAACCGATCCAATTTTTTTTAGAACAATCCAATTTTTGGATCAGATCTAGATTGGCAGGGACTAGTCCGATCCAAGATCCCGAAACTTAAAACCCTGCTACCTCTACCTTATATCCCCTATCTACTACCACTACCACTACCACTACAGATGATCCCCCAATTTGAAAATTCAAATTGGACCAATAAGATAAGGCCATCTGGCAACTCCCAGGCAAAGTCTAATTCTTTCTCACTTCAAAGTGTTTACCCGAATACAAAGAAGCATATGAGATCCGGGAATAGACTTTATGATCTAATCTCGAAACTGATGAGACAATTTGATCTTATTCTAAGTCCGAGAATAGACTTTATGATCTAATCTCGAGACTGAGGAGACAATTTGATGTTATTCTAAATTCGAGAATAGACTTTGTGATCTAATCTCAAGATTGAGTAGAAACAATTTGATCTTATTCTAAATCTGAGAATAGACTTTATGATTCATCCTCGAGATCAATAAGAGACTATTCAAATTGAGATATGAGTTATGATCCTTACCTAACTACATAGGTTCATATCGATTACATCAAAACCCTCGCATACTTAAGGGTTATCCAAGAAGCAATGACATTGCTTTAGTTATAAAGCAACATGGACTTCTTTCTATGTCCCAAGTCCTAAAAGGAGGATTGCTTCGGGATAGTCATACGCCAAATATAAAGGTACCCGAGATCGCACATTGAGTTGTGCTACAAATTCAAAATGTGACTTTACCCGATGTTGCGAAGTATTGCACTCGTAATCGAGTTAAAATCATTATCCTTATGATATCTAACTCGAGGGCAACGTCCCGAGCCTCTTAAGTTATCTGTACAATAAGACAAAATGGGAGGGGGGAATCGCGATACCTAAAGGAATGGTGGCTCAGAGATATGTTTCATCAAGACTCATGACGGTTGTTGGCAGTTAAGCCAGACCCACATGGGCGATGTCACATCAAAGGGACTGAGCACAAGACAGAAATTGCTTGCACACTTGTATAAAGTGGCAGTTAAGCCAGACCCACATTGGCGATGTCACATCAAAGGGACTGAGCACAAGGCAGAGATTGCTTGCACACTTGTATAAAGTGACAAGTGACAGTCGAGGTATGGGCCGGGACACGTGGAATCATCCTATCATGTCTGGCCCCCGATGATTGACACTTGTCACTTACATCCTGTTTGAGAACTTTGGCTATAAAAGCCCTCATTCTCATTAAAACAAGGATCGACACTTGGTGCAACTTAGAACCAACTGACAGATTTGAGATCTCTAACCTAGAAACTTCTATACCTTTGTGCCGTCTCTGAATTCATTCCTTAGGATTTTCAAACCTTCCTCCTCGAGTTTATTGGTGATTTTGATCTAAAAATACAAAAAAACCTCGTATTGGAACGGCTGTCAAGTTTTGGCCAATACGAGACAGGCTTTTGAACCCGATATTCTCCCTTAGGTTAACCATTCACAAAGTGACGCCTGCCAATCTTGTTAATCTCCTTTGATAGCCAATTTCGGAAGATCAACACTACCACTATCATCAATATAATTATAATCAACTTGAATTAGTTATTGGCATTTATCGAAATAAAAAAAAAATTGGTGGGAATTTATTTTATCTCTTTCCTTTTGATCCAAAAGGATTGTTTTTAATTGAAGCTAAATCACATGAAAACAATAGGAAAAGTAATTAAAAGCCACCAAACCAAGTCAGCTAACAAGGAAGTCAAAAAGACAAAATAAGGTTGCCATGTCATATGATATTGCGTACTTTTAAGGATATAATAGTCAATTGAAGAATTGTAAGAAAGACAAGTGGCGTCTTCAATTTCAAGCTTTGGAAATTGGAAGAACCGTAGCTTTGCTCTTTCGTCTACTTTCTTCCTCTTCGCGGTGGTGATCCTTTCAACCTTCTGAGTGAAAATCAGAGAAATTCAGAGAAGAGAAAAGAAAAATGGCGAATTCCTCCGTTGATTTGGCGGACGTTCCCTCTGTAGATCTCATGACAGAGCTCCTTCGTCGCATGAAATGCTCCACCAAACCCGACAAACGCCTCATTCTCGTCGGTAAAATTCTCTCTCCTCCTTTCTTTCTTATTCGTTTTGCTGCTTTTCAGCATTCTATTACTGAAATCAAGAACATTACATGAACACCTAGAGGGTTTTGTATTCAGTATTGAATCTATTGATGGATATTTTGATGATTTTAGTGTCTTTTGTAGAGGGTTATTAGAGTTTAAGTTGGAAATTCGTTCCATTTCAAGTGCCCTTGATTTTGGGTTAGGTTCTTAGGTGATCTGATGGTTGGATCTGGTTCTGAGCCCTAGCTGGAGATGTTGCAGTTTCTGTTATTATTGTTTCCTTTTCTTCACTAATGTGCGCCCAGGAGTGGGGTTGTGTTCGTACCGAATTGGATTATCTCGATGGTTTTCATCGAGTCAACCCCAATTCAGAGAATACTGGAATGTTTTGATATTGAGAGTATCTTCAAGTGCTGAATTACATAATAATATTTCATTGACTATCAAGGTTTTAAATATTTGAAGATTTGGTGATTTCGTTCTGGAAGACCTAGACGGGATATGGTGAAATTCTGACAGAATTGTTTTGTATTTTTTTTATTCAAACGAAATAAATATCAGAATTTCATCGATAGACTGAAATTTCGATGAAATAATTTGACTTTTTTTCTTTCTAATTTATTGTATAGTTTTTAACCCTGACAAAATTATTTTTTTGACTGAAATTAACTATTTCGGTGAAGTTTTCTGAAAATTTTTGCCAAAAATTCCTACGATTTTGAGCCAAAATTTCAGAGTAAAATTTTGGGATTTTGATTTTGTCTGCAAACACAAAATCAAAATTTTTGTGAATTTTTGATAAAATTTGAAACCATGTTGACTATTGAGTGTTTTATTTTATTTTATTTTGATATTACTCTTTGCTATTCGTAATGCACAGCATTGTACTGTATTTTACTTCATCCATGCCATTAGGGGCCATGGTTTCAAGGATCGGCCGATACCGGTCCGGACCGGGACCGGACGGGACCGGTCCGGTTCCAATCCGTGATATTGGTCGGGTTATGGACCGGCGTTCC
>JAUPMG010000017.1:15671179-15683283 GCA_031762675.1 Pachysandra terminalis | reverse complement strand
CCACCCCCCCCGGGTGCCATCACCACCATCACTGTGGCACATTGTTACCACCTCCCACAACCACTATTAACTGCCACCACTACCACCACTTTCATCACTGTCCAATGTCCACCACTGCCCAACACTATCATCATAAGCAAAATAGTTGCTTCTAATTGATAGGTTATCAAATGTGCTTTATATCAGGAAAATACCAAAAATAATCATAAAAAGTACTGTTTGAAATCACTTTTTATCTTTTTAAAAGCAGTTTTTAATAGTTTATGTGAATGCTGTTTGTTTTATCTTTGGTTGGTTTAGAAATTTGCAGTTGCTTTAGGATGGCATGTATTTTGTTCAGCTTTAGGAATTCATTATTCGTTACGTTGTACTTTTGATTGGCATGGGCAATCAATCAAATCTTATACGCATGTTACAGTTCTTCTGTCTCAGATTTTTTTTTTCTTGACAGGGACTGTATTACATGGCTATCCATGTAAAAAGGATTGTTGGGATGTGTCTTTGATGAATTTCTATTTTAGGATATCTCCTTTGTGAATAGATTTTTAAGTTTTGCCTTATATATTTTAAGAAGAAAGCTCGTGTTGGCTTTGGGAATTAAGAGTGCGGTTTGGTTAGTGAAGAAAGTGTTGTGATTATTGCCTCCTGCTTTTGGAGAGTATTCTTCTTCTTAAGAGTGGGTTGTTAGAATATAGAGGATACTCCTATTAAAGAGTGGTCTTATAGGTCGAGATTGTGGTGGAGTATTCTTTTTTTCATTTTTTTTTCCGTTTTTTTTAGTCTTAGGGAATACTATATAAGTTGTATTAAATACGGTATAAGTTCCCATTATGGTAGAAGTTTTTGGATTGTCTTCACTTGTGAATATGGCCTTATAGTAGGTAAACCACGCATGATGTAAAGGATCAGCCGATCCTAGTCCGGATCGGCCGATCCAACTCGGGATCGGCTTGGGATGGGTCGCGATTCCAAGCCGATCCCGAATTTATTAAAAATTCTTGGACTTGGTCCGAAACCGAGTCAGATCTTACGATCTAGATGATCTGACTCAGTTTCAGACGAGTCAGATCGGACAATCCAATATGGATTATCCGGCATCCCTCAAAAAGTTTCTTTTAAAAAAAAAAAAATTGGGCCATGTTTTGGATCGGCCAATCCAGAGTCAGCTCAGCGATCCAACTCGGTATCAGACTGGGATGATCCCCGATCCAATACTAAGTTTAAACACTATGGAACCACGTATTGTAGTTTGTTTGTTCTCATTTTGATCTGCTTTATTTTATTTGTTACTCAAGATGGATGAGTTGCACAAAAAGGAAAAAAAGATAATTGCTATCCTTGTTATATGCACTTTGAATACTTTTTACATATCTAGATCCGTCTTATTGTGTTTGCCTTGGTTAGTTTAGTTTAACCACCCATTTGCTACTAAACTCTCTCTCTCTCTCTCTCTCTCTCTCTCTCTCTCTCTCTCTCATTCAGATAAGATCATGCTTGATGAAGTTCCTGTGGTCACATATAGAGTATTGGGTTACCTTCTTCTCGGCGTTGTTCGAATCTACTCGAAGAAAGTTGACTATCTTTTCCATGACTGTCGTGAAGTTCTTGTAAAGATAAATGATTTTGCGGTTCATAAAAAGGCAAATACGCACAGAGAAGCCATGTGTGCACCTTTTTTGTCAATCACACTTCCTGAAAAGTTTGAACTCGACACTTTTGATCTGGAGATCTTTGAAGATGTAAGCAGGTAAAATACAAACTGTCCCAAAAAGACCAGGTATTTAAAGTTTATTCGTTCTTTTTTCAAGATTTTCCACCTTTCCTTTACTGTTTTCCTGACTTCCAGAGCTAATACGAAATCCCATGAAGAAATTGTGCTTCAAGGTATCAAATAACTGAGTTCCTTCTGAAGGTTTTGTTCTTTCATTCAACTATAATTATTTTGTATAATTCCGTCTTTTCATTAAACAGAAGCGTGGCAAATAAATGAGAGTTATTCTCTGGGAAAGGTACACTTCTGTACTATATATCAGTAAAAAGTGATTGGCATCTGTAACATCAAAGAAATCATGTTCCTGGACTATGCGTATATGTTCGCCCCTCCCCGAGAGAGTCAGTATAGAATGTCGATCTGTGGGACTATATTGTTTGAACTTGGTATCGGATCGGGGATTGTCCGATCCAAAACATCGCCCAATTTTTATTTTATTTTATTTTTTTAAATCAGAAATTTTTTTAGGGGTGTTGGATGATCCTCCTATTGGATCTTCTGATCTGACTCGTACGAAACCGAGTCAGAGAATTTTTAACAATTTAGGGATCTGATTGGGATCGTGACTCGTCCTGAGCCGATCCGTATTCACACTAAATGCTAGTGCGTTATATTGCAGATTAATATATTTCAATATATTTCTTCCTAAGATCTGATTATATTTTTTTCGACAGACCTAATTATGTTTCATCAGAGATCTAATTGTGCTGTTACATTTTCTTTCACTTGCAGAATCTTCTTGAAGAATCTCCTCATCTCATCTACTCTACAAGTTACACACCAGTTGAAGAGTGAGAATAATCCCATCTGTTCTACCTCGTATAGTTTAGGGGTTTTCCGGTTGCCATCTGAAGCCTTTCATGTATTCCTGTTGCAGGGATCTTTCGCCCCACATGATGGACATTGATTTGATGGTCAGCCCATCACATAATCCAAACCGTTTAGAAGCAAGCATTGAAAAGTTTAGACGTGGTCAATTCTCTCAAGCAGAATGCCTGGATTTTGACATGTTTTGTGAAGCTGAGGAACCTCTGTCCCTTGGTACAGAATGTGGTGAAGTGGATGGTAATGCAGCACGGATTAAGTTTCTTGAAATAACACCATCAGGTGATAGAATGCATCTTGATCTTGCTGACGACCATCCGGTATCTGTTACACCTGATGGAACTCCTGGTGGGTCCAAGCTTCCATATGCTTCAGGTGAGCTGCTGCAAGCCACCCAAAAGAACTTTAGGCTGCATTTCGTTAGTTGGAAAAGGATAGAATGGAAAGGAAAGGACTTTCCTTTCCATCTTTTTCCCTTCATTTTAAGGGAAAATTTTGAGTAGTTTTTCACTAAAAATATGTCACTTTTGGAAAAGTACTTTTCAAAGGGCTCACATTTTCCAATGAACCAAACGCACAGATTTTGTTGGGAAGTTGGTTTTCCTTTCCTTTCCTACAATTCTAGTTAACCAAACACAGCCTTGTGGTTATATTGCTCCTATTCTCAATGGGGATGATATTTACCCCTAACTTGTATGGCAGTTTCATTCAAACTTTAACATTCTATGTATGACAAATATTCATGATCTTAGCTAGCGGTGTAATTTGGTCAGTTTGGTTCCGTTTAGTGGCCAAACCGAGATGAAATAAAAACCGAAGTATAAAACTGAAAACCGAACCGAACTATAGTGACCAAAACCGAAAACCAAACCAAACTGAAATAAATTTGGTTTTTTGGTTCGGTTCGGTTTGATAACATCAATGCTGTTTTATGTACTAAATACACACACACACAAATACATATTCATATATAGATATATGTATATTAGTGTAGTTCAATTTGGTTCGGTTTAATTGTAGCCTAAACCGAAAATCGAACCAAATTAATTCGGTTTTTCAGTTTCCAAACCAAAATAAAACCAAAATTGAAAAAAAACCAAACCAAACCGATTTTTTTCGGTTTGGTTCTTCCAGTTTAAACCGAACCAATTGACACCCCTAATCTTAGCCACCAGATGGCTGAATTCAAATCAAATTATAGGTTTTAGTTCTCCAAGTTTACAGCTCCCACATGATAGTTTTTATACAAAGGTTATTATCCTTTTTCCCACTTCAACTAACACCCATATCAATTCAGGTGGTACTGCACCGGAATTTATGGTTATTCGCACCCCCGCTGCGAAGGAGCGAGCTCGAATTCCAAGGAAGAGAAGGTGTTCATATGATTGGACTATAGTGTTACCTAACGAGTAAGTGACGGTATCCTTTACATTTACATCCTTTCTTTCTGTTTGAAGAAGTCACTTTTTTATTTATTTATTTTTTTCTTTTGGTGACGGTAAACCCCGGATACATGCCCACAAGGACCATATATCAGGTAATCCCGGGGACTCGAAACTGGGACCTCCAGTTCCTGAGCTGGAGAGCCTGCCAGTTGAGCTAACCCATGTG
This sequence comes from Pachysandra terminalis, assembly GCA_031762675.1. Classification (NCBI taxonomy): domain Eukaryota; kingdom Viridiplantae; phylum Streptophyta; class Magnoliopsida; order Buxales; family Buxaceae; genus Pachysandra; species Pachysandra terminalis. The sequence goes on along the minus strand of JAUPMG010000017.1, from coordinate 15,679,076 downwards.
GGTTTGAAGAAAGCAATGTTGGATTTCTCATATTAGAAAAGCGAAATAAGGAACAGGACGTCTTAATTGTAGTAGAAAAAAATTTAACTGGCCTGGCTTAATTTTTCACCTTCAAACTTTACAGGGTTGTTAGGCAAAACATACACGATTCGAGTAGCTTGGTATGTAAGCGGAGGCAAGCTCTTCATACTGCTTTTGATATGTGGCAAGCTGAGAGTATTTCCAAGCTTCCACAGGGTTTCTTGGAACCTCTGATTCCATGTGAGTTGAGTTTCGTCATTTTGTTTGGACCAATGGAGGCATGGAATATGCATTATTTAGGAACCAAATCCATTTGCAGGTTCGTCAGAGCTGAAATCTTTATTCTATAAGAAGAATGAAAGTACCTCAGAACCACGTGAAGCTGCCGAGGGACTTGGTGAGTTGGATGTTGAAGGTCTTGGCAGTGTAGCTTCAAAACGAAAAGCCATTTCTCAGGAAAAATATATTGAACACTCAACATTAGTGAGCTCAAATGATGGCCCCGTGACCCCCATGTCAGATACTCCGGGACCCGTGGCTTTAGTTGAAAGCACAGGGAAAGAGCTGTTTCCGATTGAGACTGAAGCGCTCGGGCTCGATATGATGGATGAGGTAAAAACATAAGTTATGGAAGATGATTTTGACATAAATTAATAGTTAAGAGAGAAAATGCAGTGTATCATGTGTCTGGAAATAACTGTCCTTCCGTCCTTGGGACGTTGGTAGGACATTCCCTCAAATTGAGGAATGGGGTGGGGCGGGTCAGGGTTCGTCTCCCCTTCGGGGGAGTGGTCGAGTGATCACCAGCACGGAGATATAAAAAAAAACAAAAAAAAGAAAAATCTGGAAATAACTGACTCATGTTTACTCTCCAATCCATTGTAGACAATGTGTTTACTCCAAAACTTCTGAAACTGGTTAATGTTGCTAATAGATGACTTATTCATGGCAGGAGATATGTCCCCATGGAGATGACCAAGAATTTTGTAAGAATTTCCCAACATAATCCTAGCTGCCCAATATCATGTTCTTTTTTATATTGGATTCTGCTGGAGTTTCATTCGCGATAAATTGCTTCATTTAATCTCGTCTTGTACTGCAGATGGGTTTTCTATGAGAACCAGGTAAGGCAGATGGGGCTTCTGTCCTCCGCCTCGCTTTTTTTTTTTTGTCTCCTTAATCTCATTTTTTTTCAGTACCATAGCATCTCCTAATCAGCCTAAAAATTGTTGTGCTCAGGACAGTGGCTAGGTACTTGCATAAAAGTTCTCAAAACGAAAAGGACGAGATACAAGAAGTGAATTTATCAGCTATTTTGAAAGGAAAAACAAGAAAAGCAAGTGCAAGACTGTTTTATGAAATACTGGTACGCCGATTAGCTCCATTAAATGACTGAAAATATCAAGCATAATCCTATCCGAAATGAATCATTGTAGATGGAGAAGGTTTTTATTTTTGATTTCTCCTGAGATTTCGTTAGGGGACCTAGCAAAATTTTGCCAAATGTCGCCGAAATGTGAGAATATTGCCTCCATATTTCGTGTTGCTAGGCTAGAAAATGGTGACATTTTGCTGGTATCGAATTAGTGAAGTCGTCACCATCCGATCACAAAATAGCTGATATATCTTGCAGGTCTTGAAGACAGCAGGCTTTGTAGAGGTGAAGCAAGATAACCCGTATGATGAGATTGTTACGCAGACAACTCCGCTGATTAAAGAGATCTTGTAAAACAAATGACAGAAACCTGCTGGAAGTCATGGCTGCATCCCTTCTGGATAATTTTGCTGATCTGGAGCTGTGGGTTTCTATCTGTACATAATGTTGATAGTCTGTTTTTGTCACTTTGCGTTAGGGGTGTGGAGAGTAGGTTGTAACTTACTGTACATTGAAATTTCAGGTCAATCTGTATAAATCAGCTCCAAGCTATCAGTCAGTTTTGTCAGTTGAACAGCATTGGCAATCCTTATGGCATCAATATTTTTGAGTGACTGACATACTGTTCTCAAGTTTAATTGTTGTGATTGATCCCTAAAACAGATATTGGTTAAGTTGGAAGTATGAATTATTGAATGACTAAACAAGCACTTCTAGTTATATCGTGGGAAACTGTGGCCATGTTGACATATCTTCCTGAAAGGATAAGTGATTCGTTCGCAATTGATTCTTATGAGCATTTTGTAAAAACTGTTTCAGATGAAAAGATAGCGTTTGGTAAATGCCTATGTAAAAAATGCTTTTGGGCCTAGAATTTAAGGGCAAAATGAGTATTATAAAATAATGAAGATAAAATAGTCTCAATAAAAATGTCTCTTAAATGACTAAACTAACTTATTCTCGCAAAAGCAATTTGGAGAAGGAATGAGTCGACTGCTTCAATGGAATCAGCGTTTCAATGAAGCGCTTCATTTAGAATTGCTTGTCAGATGTGTTTACCAAACGCTTAATGTGTATGGTTAGCGCTTCTAGGCTCAGGAATCACTTCCAAAGAAGCAATGCCAAATACACCCTGAAATTGGTTCTAAAAGCAATGCCAAATACACCCTGAAATTGGTTCTAAAGAAGCAATGCCAAATACACCCTGAAATTAGTTCTGGACTTGATTTTAGGAAAAATTTTAGGTTCTATGGCTCAAGAAGCCTGATTTCAGAATTCTGAATTCAATAGTATCATATATACATTTAAAAGATGAGCAATTAAAGGTTAAAAATAGATGATTGTATCATAGGCCACCTTGGTTGGCAGGTCAGAGGACCTTACCTTAATACAGTGATAAAGATCATAAAGAAATTGTGCTTACATGAAAATCTGCCCATAATCAACCACAGAAAGAATGTTACAATGCCATCACATACTTCCCCAGATAAGTTAATTCAGTGTTATAAATGAAAAAAAATTCACACTTGTCTTTCTTAGTTTACATATGAAAACATTACAAGCTATTAAAGTAGAAAGCATATGAAATTCTAATCACTGTAATATGCATCGTCATCATCGTCTTCATGCTCTGTCACGACCTTCTCTATAAATCTCTTGCGAACTCCTTCAATGACAGCCTCTCTCGATTGATCGCTTCCACCGTGGCCATCATTGAGTACAGGGTCTGACTGGCAAAGAACCAGTGCCACTCCTGGAAGTCCAAAAGAATAAAAGAATGATCGAAGAAAAAGTAGCAGAAAATTTCAGATGGCTCTATAATTAAGTAAAGACAAGCAAAGAAGCAAAAGAAAGGGTACTTTGATGAAGAAACCAATAGTAAATACTAATCATGAATCGGTAGCTATATTTTCATTGAACAAGCAAATAAGATCCAATTAATATATTAACTCAAGATTGAATCTGGATGGTATGACTTAACAATCAACCAATATTTTGATCAACCGTTGGGCTATGTGTCGCCTGGCTTGTGCTTTTGGATGAACACTCATTGGATGAGTGACTTAATGGGAGCACTTATCCACAGCATCAATAAGTTGCTTGATTTGAAAAAATATGTTTGGTAATACAGGTAGCTTAAATACCTTAACAAGACAATCTCATATAAATTATCATACAATTTAGGGATAAAAATGTCATTTTGAAAAGGCTTAGTATTGTGTTCAAGGTGAGAAGTGTCATTTTCAAAATATCATTAATGTTTAGAAACCACTTCCCGCATAAGCAGTAAGGAGAAGTTGCTCTCAACAACTTCTCTTTATGGGCTATCTTCCTCTACTGCTCAAGGATAGTAACTTACCCGTCCATCATTACCAAACACATTTATGACTTTAAAAAGTGCTTTACCAAGCTATAAGCTCAAATAAGCACTTAATTAAGTAGTGTCAAACGCAGCCTAGGAATCAAACTTGTCTAATCTCCATATCTTAGGACATGGGGATTCGCCCCATATACTATCTATTTTGAACTTATATAGGCTAAAATAGTATAAAATATGTTATTACCTATGCACGATATCAGTTTCTACATATCGAATATTTGATAGTTAAGTATATAATGAAGATTTAAGAGGCATCTGTTTGAATAAACATTTGTTAAAAAATTGGATATAGCTGTAAAGGATTTGACATGGATCCCATATCCATATCTCTGCCGTGTCGTATCGACAAGGGTACTTCAGAATGAATAGAAAATTATTTGAAACACAATAGTAAAAAATGAAAAGAAAAAAGGATGAAATCATAAAAATTCAGAAACAGAGATAGCACCAACCTTCATTTGGCTTAGGCACCTAGACTAGAGAAGGAAACAAAAGAACATATGAAAAATTAGCATGGAAAAGGGACTTGAACCCAACTTAAATCTATAGTAAGACCACCACATTTTCATGGAATTATACCCCACTCTGCAAAATATATATCACAATATAGAAACTGCAGTGAGAAGGTCATCGAGAGTTCATAGGACACATTCTGCAGCTCAAGTCCGTTGTTCAATGTCTCAGACAACAAAATGACTACTGACTACTAAGGATTCGCTCCACTTTTCTACCAAAAGGAAAGGTTCAAGCTACTTGATCTAATGTCAAAAGTTACAAATGACAATTTTGAGGCCAATCCCATGGAAAATGGATTTCTAATGATCGCTTTGAGGAGGCTTTATAGAAGTAGTCACAGTTTTATAGATCAAATGAGAATATATCAGCCTCCCCCTCTCCCTCCCTCTCTCACAAAAAATATCTAAAGTTGCAATAAATAAGTTAGAAGGATACCCATTTACCCAAAAAAAAAAAAAAAAAGTTAGAAGGTTATCCATTTACCAAAAAAAAAGTTAGAAGGATATCCATCATATTATAAATCAGCTATAATGCATATAATCAGTTCAAAAAACCAGTTATTATATTGTACACCATAACAGTAACATATGAAGTAGATTAGAGATTCAGATGCCAAAGCACATAATATAAACAGAAAAAAAGGACATTCCAAGTACATGTAATGGACAAAATACCTTCTGGTGTGCATCTTCGGCCAAATTTATGCATGCCCACATGATTTGCTTTGACAGCACCATTGTTGTACACCAACAAAGTAGGTAGATTTCGATCTGGGTAGTTGGGAATGCAGTCTGTAGATATTATCTTAACAAATTTCGTATATGGATATCGAGTAGCCAGTTCTTCTAGGCACCCTAAAAGTAACCCGCATTCCGGTATTCTGCCAATAATTTCAATAGGAATAAGTTCAAAAAAGGAAATGATATACAGAACATATGAAGATACAAGTATAAGCAGAGATACTATGAACAATCAGGATTGCATTCCTGGTGTCAAATGTGTGTTACGATCCCAAATGTTAAGGGTTTAACCAAATAACTTTCCACACGTCCTGAGGCTTTTGGAACAAAGGTTAAGCCCGTAACAGATGGTATCAGAGCATGCACCGCGTCACGGGTTCGAGTCACAGAAGAGGCGACCTATAGACTGGATTAAAATGCCTTGGTATTATGTATGAGCATGGTGCCGAGTCATTGAATACTGATAGGTGAGTGGAGCCGCCGAATAGAGAAAAAGGCTATCATCGGGTCAGTGTCGATAGAGTGAGCCACCGTGGATGTCAATTCAGAAGTGTGATGGTTGTTATGATCCTAAATGTTAAGTGTTTAACCAAATAAGTTTCCACAAGTCCTGGGACATTTGGAACAACGGTTAAGCCTGTAACAGATGGTCTATGAGCAGGCACCACGTCACAGGTTCGAGTCACAGAACAGGCGACCTATAGGCTCGATTAAAATGCCGTGTTATTATGTATGGGCATGATGCCAAGTCATTGAATACTAATAGGTGAGTGGAGTCACCAAATAGAGAAAAGGCTACCATCAGGTCAATGTCGATAGAGTGAGCTGTCGTGGACATTGGCAACAGAAGGGTGGTAGTTGTTACGATCCTAAATGTTAAGGGTTTAACCAAATAAGTTTTCACAAGTCCTGGGGCTTTTGGAACAACGGTTAAGCCCGTAACAGATGGTCTCAGAGCAAGCACCACGTCACAGGTTCGAGTCACATAAGAGGCGACCTATAGACTGGATTAAAATGTCTTGGAATTATGTATGGGCATGGTGCCAAGTCATTGAATACTAATAGGTGAGTGGAGTCGCCAAATAGAGAAAAGGCTACCATGAGGTTAGTGTCGATAGAGTGAGCCACCATGGAGGCGGGCTACAAAAGCGTGGTGGTTGTTACGATCCTAAATATTAAGGGTTTAACCAGATAAGTTTCCACAAGTCATGGGACTTTTGGAACAACGGTTAAGCCCGTAACAATGTGAGATGCTCGAATCATTCTGCTAAGATAGGATGCTCAATCATAACACGCATGTATGAATGTTTCTCTGAAAGCATCTATTATTTGTGTCCTTACTGTACAATTCAAATAAGAAAGCGTTTCAGGAATATATAATATAAATATAAATCTTAGCAAGAAATCCAGTAGAGAAAGAAATTCAAATTACTCGTATATTACCCTTCCTTGTAGAGAATCACAACAACCCAAACATCTGATGGAGCCTGCGACACCTCACGTACGAAATCGGCGCCCGATATCGGAATCACTGATCCAAATCTCGAAATTTTAGCTGCTTCTCTTATCTCCGCCATCCTCTTTTTTCTGTATTACACGCAATAAGAAACGAAAGCACTTAATTTTCTCGTACTCCAAACAAACCCCTAAATATTGCGTTGCTACAAGAATTTGAAGATTGAAGTTATGATCTGGTACCTGTATTCTTCAAGGAACCGATCGTCGTCGAGATTTGGATCGTCTTCAAGATCCTCGAGCTCTTCTTCAGTTTTTTCATCAATCCAAGCCTTGTCTTTAGGCTTCGAATCTTCGTCTTGAGCCGGTGTAAAGGGTGGAGGTTTAAACGGAGCAGGCTTTGGAGGTAGATTACCAAATTTTCTCTGCAGATCGTCCCACTGCGTCGACGCTCCTTCCACGTCTTTGTATACAAAGTGATAATCCGCCATTAATGGAGTTTTCTAGAGCTCCAGATCACACTCTTCTGTGTTTCGCCTTATATATAATTAGGGGACTCGGTTCGGTTTGGGTCGGGTTGATTTCAACCTACCGTTAAACTGACCTCCTTGAAGGTCAACCCAAACCCAACCCAATTCAATTTGAAACCGAACTATGAAACCCAAACACTAAACTGATTTTATTTTGTAAACCCGAAACCTTAGTCCCAACTGCAATTTTGAATTGGTTTGAGTCGAGTTAATTCTGGTTGATAAGTGCAATCACAACTTGAATCTTGAATCGTATATTTGGAGTTAAACCAACCTGAGGCTAAATCCAATCGAAACTACAATTTTGATTTGGTTAGGACTTAGGTTCGAGTTAATTCTGGTTGATAAGCACAATTATAACTTGAATCGTATATTTAGAGTTAAGCTAACCTGAAGCTAAACCTAACCCAAATTGTAATTTCGAATCGGCTAGGGTTCAGTTAATTCTGATTGATAAGCACAATCACAACTTGAATCATATATTGGATTTAAACCAACATGAAGATTGAAGAATGATAGATTCTCAGATAATTAATTCTTATTGATAAGCACAATCATAACTTGAATTGTATATTTGGATTTAAACTAACATGAAGATTGAAGAATGATAAATTCTCTGATATTGAATGATCCCCCTATCTTTTATAGTAAGGGTCTTGTTTAGAAATAGCAGAAATTTAGACGGATTTTTATAAACCCCTAAATTCTAAAATTCATAAGGATGTCAACGAGCCGGGCTCAGCTTGCATGAACTCAATATTTGGGCTCACAAACCGAGCTTGAGCCCAAAAATAGGCTCATTAATTTAACGAGTTTGAGCCGAGTTGGGTAGGCTCAGCTCGATCATATATAATATGTAAATTTATGTATCATAAGTATT
>JAUPMG010000017.1:15659436-15671079 GCA_031762675.1 Pachysandra terminalis | reverse complement strand
ATAATTAGATTTTATAATTATATTTATTTAGTTAATTAATTTAGTGGCAATGGTTTAAGGCGGTCGAGCCAAACCATTTCTGGTTTGTTGCAATACCCAAATGTTTTGGATTTATACTCCAATTAAACCGAACCAAACCGAAAAGTAAATTCGGTTCGGTTCATCATTATTTTATATTAAACCGAACTAACCCGAACCAAACCGAACCGAAAAAGTAATTTTGGTTCGGGTTTAGGGTTTCTCAAACTAATTCGGTTCGGTTTCGGGTTGGCATTTTCGGGTTTCAATTCGTTTCGGTTTCGGGTTAATAAGTATAAGCCCCGGTTTGGTTTTGGGTTGAGGTCAACCCAAACCAAACCGAACCGAGTTGCACCCCTAGTCTCAGAGCAGACACCACGTCACAGGTTCGTGTCATCGAAGAGGCGACCTATATGCTGGATTAAAATGCCTTGTTATTACGTATGGGCACGGTGCCAAGTCACTGAATACTAATAGGTGAGTGGAGTGGCCAAATAGAGAAAAGGCTACCATCGGGTCAGTGTCCGTGGACGTTGGCTACAGAAGGGTGGTGGTTGTTACGATCCTAAATGTTAAGGGTTTAACTAAATAAGTTTCCACAAGTTCTGGGACTTTCGAAACAACGGTTAAGCCCGTAACAGATGATCTCAGAACAGGCACCACATCACAGGTTCGAATCACAGAAGAGACGACCTATAGTTTGGATTAAAATGCCTTGGTATTATGCATGGGCATGTTGCTAAGTCCTTGAAAACTGATAGGTGAGTGGAGTCGCCAAATAGAGAAAAGATTACCATTAGGTCAGTGTTGATAGAGTGAGCCGCCCTGGACGTGGGCTACAAAAGTGTGGTGGTTGTTATGATCCTAAATGTTAAGGATTTAACCAAATAAGTTTACATAAGTCTTAGGGCTCTTGGAACAACGGTTATGCCCATAACAATGTGAGATGTTCAAATCATTCTGCTAAGATAGGATGCTCGATCATAACATGCATGTATGATCGTTTTTATGAAAGCATCTATTATTTGTGTCCTTACTGTGCAATTCAAATAAGAAAGAGTTTCAGGAATGTATAATATAGAATATAGATATAAATCTTCGCAAGAAATCCAGTAGAGAAATAAATTCAAATTACTCATACATTACCCGTCCTTGTAGAGAATCACAACAACCCAAACATCTGATGGAGCCTGCGAAACCTCCCGTACGAAATCGGCACCCGATATCGGAATCACTGTTCCAAATCTCGAAATTTTAGCTGCTTCTCTGATCTCCGCCATCCTCTTTTTCCTGTAATACACGCAATAAGAAACGAAATCACTTAATTCCCTCGAATTCCAAGCAAACCCTGAATTTTGTTTTTTGAAAATCAGAGATACGATGACTACCTATATTCTTCAAGGAATCGATCGTCGTCGAGATTTGGATCGTCTTCAAGATCTTCGAGCTCCTCTTCAGTTTTCTCATCGATCCAAGCCTTGTCTTTAGGCTTCGAATCTTCGTCTTGAGCCGGAGTAAAGGGTGGAGGTTTAAACGGAGCAGGCTTTGGAGGTAGATTACCAAATTTTCTCTGCAGATCGTCCCACTGCGTCGACGCTCCTTCTACGTCTTTGTATACCAAGTGATAATCCGCCATTAATGGAGTTTTCTAGAGCTCCAAATCACACTCTTCTGTGTTTCGGTTTATATATAACCCTTTTTTCTGGATTAAACCGATCGACCCGGATGACCATGGTTACCAAATGGACCAGAGGATGATGGCCTGACCCAAATCACAGCATCAGACCAAATCATACACAGATAGGGCTGTAAGTTTGGCCCAGCCCGCCCAACACAACCCGAATACGAGCCTGACTCAGGACTTAGTTTGGGTTTGGATTCGGGTCGGGACAGGCTCAATTTTAAGCCCGAAGTTGTGTTTGGTTGGGTTCAGGTTGAAGGTTGTAGTGACATTGATCCTACCATTTAATTTAATTATTAAATGATAATTAATTCTAATTAATGCCTTAAGAGTTAATTGATATTAAAAGGGTTGGAATGGACCTATGTGTAATTATGATAAGTTAATGATTAATTGTGTTATTATGTGATTTAGGTGGAATGGACTTGGACCCAACCCAACAAAATTAGAAGATAAGAGGGCTGGCTGAATACGCCCATTGAGCTAAAGGTACGGGCATATTAGACATTTACTATCTAATTTGAATTGGAGAGATGGAGATAATGGGTTATCCCACTAACATGCGTACAATCTTAGGAGAGAGAAAGTGTGTTTCATACGATCAAACGAAGAGAATAAAAAGGGTTTGCAGAAATCTGGTTTTTGGAAGAAGAAGAAGAAGAAGAAGGAAAAGAAGATTGGTGATCTTCGTTGCTAGAAATCTATCTACATCAGATCTAGGCAAACGAGGTAAGGATTCTTGCGTTTCTACTGTAACTGATTTTATGGATGATCTCAATGCTATATATAAATAGGGATGCATGATCTGGTATGTTTAACATGTTAGATCTAAGATCTAGAGAAACTAGAATGAAGATTTCTATTTTGTTTGATTCACATGATCTACTTGTATTACTGTGTTTATTATGTCATTATGTGTTTTTATGAATTATATTTATGATCCTAGATCTATGATTAATTATCTGTTGATTTATTGTTTAGATCTATGGAAATAATATAAGTTTTATTGTACTTGATGCTTCGATTACATGAGTAGGCTTTTGATGATTAATACTTTAGAAAATACTAGGTTTGAGTAGAGGAACAGAGCCCTAGAAGAAACCCATATTTTGGCTTGATTATGCCATTCGGTAGCAGTCTCAGCAGCTACCGAAAACAGTAAAAACAGCATGCTCTCTGGACATGCTACCGAGCCTCGGTAGGAGTTTCGGCAGCTTCTGAGTAGCAACCGAGGCCCAATGAGCTTCAAATTTCATAGGGATGATCCCCATTGAGTTGTGTACATGCTTGTATGGATAGTTTGTGTGCAAAAAGTCTAGAATTGGACGAATCAAGAAAAGTACAGGAGAAGGTCAAGAATTCAGGATTCTCAGACTGATTCAGATGGAATATGAGGTGTTATTGACTCATATGTGTTGGATATGTTCATAGAATCTCAAGATAAGATTAGTATGAATAGAAATGATCATATAGGACCGGTTTGGTTGAATGGTGCTAATAGCATCCAATATGGACTTGGGTTTGACTTTTGTATGACTTGTGTTGACTTTGATGATTGACTTGTATGTTTGATAAGGGTACCATGAGTATCCATGATTGTGATTGTGTTTGTGCCTGGTGAGCTTCCACTATGGGTGAAAGTCCCAAAAGGGAAGGTTTGGTATGGGTGAATTCCACCGTGGGTGAGTACTTAAAGGAAGGTCTGGTTACAGGTGAGCTTCCACCGTGGGTACAAGTCCCTAAACGGAATACAACTATACTGGTGTATTCCACTGTGAGTGCAAGTTTCTTAAGGAATAAAAATGGTGGCTTTCTTCCGTGAGTGCAAGTCCCTAAAACAATGGTTACTGAGACTGGTGTATCCTATTGTGAGTGCAAGTCTCTTAAGGGATAAGAATGGCCACTTTCCTCCGTTGGTGCAAGTCCCTAAAAGAAAGTGTTACTGATACATGTGTGTTTCCATCGTAGGTGCAAGTCCCTAAAGGAATTGACAGGTGGCTTCCTCCGTGGGTGAAAATCCCTAAAAGTATGGTGTGTTACTGGTGTATTCCACCGTGAGTGAAAGTCTCTTAAGGAATATGAATAGTGTTTCTACCGTGGGTGCAAGTCCCTAAAATGATGGATCGTATGGTCGTGCATTGGAATGAGCATGTGACTGGGCTAGGCCTGGTGACATTTTGCATTGCATTGCATCTCATTTCACTTCACGTTTGCATCATACCTTGTATTGCATTGCATTTGGGTTTGACTTGACTGTGATGCATATACATTATGACTTCTTGATTGTGAATGTGATTGTGATTGAGTCGCATTGGTCGTAGCAAGGTGGGACCTTGTGGATAAAGGAGACTTCTTCCATGGGTAAAAGTCCCTAGAGGAAATGATTGTATTGGTGGTTTCCTCAGTGGGTGAAAATCCCTAAAAGAATGGTTATGTGTTGCTTTCTTGTGAGCATAGTGGGACTATGTATATGATTATGTGCTTGTGTTATGTGGTTAAGAGTGTACTTCCACCGTGGGTGCAAGTCCCTAAAGGAATGGTACATAAGACTTTCTCCGTGGGTGCAAGTCCCTAAATGAATGGTTATGTGCAAGATATGTGGTTGATGTTATATGTTGATTGACTGTAGCATGGTAGGACCATGTAGTGTTTTGCTATGGAGCATAGTTGGACTATGTGACTGTTGTGATATGTTATCGTGTCACATGGTGGGACCATGTGTACACTTGTATGTCTGTCTTGTTTGGAACATGGTGAGACGATGTGGGATCTGCTTTGAACATGATGGGATCATGTGGGTAATCTTAACATAGTGAGACTATGAGGATTATGAACTATTAATGATTATAATTTGATATGGTATGGTTTCCATGTAAACGGTGATTTTACATGATGATAATAATATTCATGCTCGTATATGAAATATAGTATGATGATATGATTAATACACATAGGACTGTATAAGTATGTGATGACTTGAAATGCATGAAATGAACCGTATTGATTTGCATGCATAAAAGTAGATATTGTAGTCTCGTAGAATTTCTCTACTAGGCTTCGGCTGATCCTTATCTCTACAGGTCCTCTTGTCTGATTTGGACTGGTTGGAGAGGCGACTCGGTGTTGAGACGCATTTACTTTCGAGATGCTTTGCTACGAGACTTATTATATTACTTTATTTCAGTTTTTGTTGGTTTGACCCCACGTGGGCAAGATATGTAATTGGGATTTAATCACTTTATTTGTGGGTTGATATCTCAACATGCTTAGTTGGGCTATGGCTTTAAATATGTTGGACTTATGTTGGTATTTACATTTGTGAGATTATGATTCAACCAGGTAAGGGTTGAAGTTGTGGCTGTTTATCCGTATCCGCGTGGTGGGTCCGAAGGTCGGTTCTTTGGAAGCCTCGAGATCCTATATCTCGAATTTGGAGCGTGACAAAGGTTGTACAGTCCAACATGCCCACCCCGAATTCATATATATATATATAATGTTATATTATTTTGTAAATGTACAAGTTTCTTCTTCCTTTTGTTTATAACATTTTTTAACCTTTTCAATACGCTGGACCAATATATATATAAAATATATAATGTTATATTAACTTTTTCTACCAAAAAAAAAACAGTTACATGAACTTTATAAAAAAAAATGTATTTTTCTTTTTCTTCTTTTTATTTTATTTTTTAATTTTTTAGAGCCTTCTCATTTAATTTGGGCCGACCTGAAATTGAGTTCGGGTTAGATTTGCTTTTATTTTGAGTTTGGATCGGGCTGGATTCCGTCCAGTTCGGGTTGAATCCGAACTGAGTAGAACCCGGCCCAAGCCGCCCTCTTTACAGCCCTACTCCAAATGGTACTAAACGGTTGCATGCTACAACCTGGAGCAAGCTGCTCGACCCGGATAAACCATGGTACCAAACGGACTATAGGATGATGGCCCGACCCAAATCATTGTCTCAGACCAATCCAATCATACACGGATTCGCTTAATCATGACGCGTGACGCAAATCTATCTAGGGTCACGTTCTTCTCTTGTATAACCTGCTATCACAGGATCATCCTCCCCGTCTCTTTGCTTCGATCTTTACACGGAAAGAGTCTAATTTTCAGTTCTTTTTCAGAAAACAGTTGATCGTTCTAACCTGAAATGGATTCTATCGAAGTTTTAGTCTCTCAAATACAAGGGTTTTCTAGCAGTTTTGAAGATATTTCTCATCTTCACAACCTCTTAAAACAAGCAGAGGAATTACTTCAATCTCAGGCGGCTCGATTAGCTTCTTATTTGGAGCAGCTCGATCCTTCTGAGCATTCTCTTGGATATCTCTATATCCTGTAACTCTTTCTTCCTTATTTTCCTTCATGCATTTGATCCAAATACTTGTTCTTCTCGATTTCTTTTCTGAATTTATGGCATATTGATTGATTCTTTTGGCATTTGTATCTTTGGAATCTATTTCGTGTGTTTTTAATCGATCGAAACCGTAATCAGTAGTTGGAGAAGGGTTTAGGATTTAGGGTTTCAGTTCATTATAATTTATGTTGGACTATGTTACGATCCTATGTGTTAAGTGCTTAGCCAAATGAGTTTCCATAAGTCTTGGGGCTTTTGGAACAATGGTTAGGTCCGTAACAAATGGTATCAGAGCAGACACCACGTCACGGGTTCGAGTCACAGAAGGGGCGACCTATAGGCTGGATTGAAATGCCTTGGTATTATGTACGGGCATGGTGCTAATGATAGTTGAGTGGAGTCACCAATATGGAAAGGGCTACTGGCGAGTCAGTGTCGATAGAGTGGGCCGCCATGGACATCGGCTACGGAAGCGTGATGGAATGTTACGATCCTATGTGTTAAGTGCTTAACCAAATGAGTTTCCATAAGTCTTGGAGCTTTTGGAACAACGGTTAGGTCTGTAACAGATTATGTGATTTTTTTATCATTTGAGGATTGTTCTGGGAAGTTTAAATTCTTTTTTACTTTATTTTATTATTAATTTTTTTTTTCAATTGAAGTATCAACAGTATCATGTTAGGCTTAACATGCCTTTTGACTAGTACCATAATTGTATTGTGGATGCCAAGATAGGTTTAGTCATGATTTAATCATTTTGGTGGGAAAAGAACTGAAACCCTTTGTAGTTGGACCTGTTAATCAATGGAGTCCTTAGGATGCTAGTATTGACATGTTATACTGGAACAGAAGTTGATGTGAAACCCTGAATCTAAATGAGATGGGAGTTCTTAAAATGACAGCTCAATTTGATTTCTTAATATATGTATATATATTGACGTGGAGCCCCCGACCCCACTTAGTGGGAACAAGGTAAACCCGGATACATGACCCAACCCACAAGGACTTCAACCTGGGACCTCCAATTCCTGAGCTGGAGAGCCTGCCAGTTGAGCTAACCCATGTTGCATGCAATCTTTGATCTCCTTTTGGTCGATGCTAAGGTTGGGTTTTGGGTGTTGGACTGATTTTTCGTTTGCTTGGTTTATGGTTGATAGGGAAGCTTACACATCTGCTCCGATCACGAAAGAGCAAGCTAGTGAACTTGTTCTCTCCATTGCCAACTTTATTAATTCTTGTGCGGCAGATCAGATATGTTTGGCACCTGAAAAATGTATTGTAATTTCTTTCAAGTTCTGTTCAGTGTATTTGGGTATCATCTTACAACCTATAAAAGAACCTCAGAATTATTTTATTGTAATTGCAGTTATATCTGTTTGCAAGAGGTTCAAGGACCAAGTTATGTTACTTCAAGAGCCCATACGGGGTGTAGCTCCGATGCAAACTGCTGTTCGAAAGCTTCAGCCTTCAACTGAACATTTAACTACTTTGCATCCTGATTTCCTTCTTCTTTGCTTATTGGCAAAGTGCTATAAAACTGGTCTGAGAATTTTGGATGAGGATATTTTTGAGATCAATCAGCCAAGGGACTTCTTTCTCTATTGTTATTATGGGTGAGTGCTTTTTATTTGTATTCATCTATCTCTTTTGAACTTTCTTTGTGGCTTGGACCATTCTTTAACTTTAGGATTGACTAGATGCAATTGTTTTCTATTTGATTTAGGTGATATTGAACTTCTAATCAAATTTCATTTTTTTATTACCCGTAAGAAAATTTCTTTAAGCTTAATTTTGAAAGAAGAGTTAAAATACACTTTGCTATGAAACAAAATAATATCCAATCTTTCATATCAGAGGATTTTTTTAGTACTCCAAAGAGAATCAAGAAGAATACATTATCATGAATGAAATTTTTTGTTCATAGACAGTACAGTATGTTCTAATTGTGGAATGATTAGATTGACATCAGTACATTCAACTCAATGTTAAAAAAGAAAACATGAAATTCTCAATCCTTTACAGCAGATGGTTAATCTGTTCATTGGCCCAGCCTGCAATCTAGTCCAGATCTTTGTGCCAATGCCAAAACGAAGTCAAATTCTACCAAGTGTTGACCACGTGATTGTAGGTCTCACAAGTACTTAATGTGCTTGAGTTGTGGGTTCTAATTTGAGTCAACTACTTTTCATCCTTGCATATGTTTGGTATAATCCCTGCGGGGATTTGCTTTCATTTCATAAGTAATTAGCAAATGATTGATACCTAAGCGATAATGCCACCTTCTATGCCAACTTTACTTCTGGCCTTGAGCCAAGACTTCATGTGTTGCCTATTATTCCAAGCGGTGAAGAACACCTATAAATGTAAATGTACACAACAGGAGCCGGACCTCTTTCGGAAAGGTTCTGTGTAGCGGTTGCTAGCGTGTGTCCGTCCAAGCTCGTAATGAGAGACTTTATCTTTATTTTTCCCTTGAGGCTAATGAAGAGAGTTGCTCTCCGTGAAGCGGAGATTCACCATGGCGAGAACATATAAATGTAGTAGTCTGGTAGATGTTTCTATGCTCTTGACCACTTTTCTGGTGATGTGGAGAAGACAATAAGTAGACTAAAATCACAACTTGTAGTAATGGATCATTGTCTTTTTAGTAATTTGGAATGTGATTGCATGAGGCAAGATGTTAGCACCTCCCCAAGTCTCATGCTATGAAGTTTTCAATCAAAATTTATGAAGAAATGACAAAATTATAGAAATAGTTTTGAAATAAATAATGAAGAATTAATATTTATATCTACACATGCTTGTATACATATTTCTGTACTCACATGCATGCTCCTCATATTTCAATTTTCAAAGCATGAGCCTCGGGGGATTTGAGCCTCTATCACTAAGATGTATTTTTTGTAAGCCCTGCGGTATGAGATCACGTGGTTTTTTGGAACACTGTGTTTGGGTTGAATTATAGATCGGTTGCTCTATTAGGTAAGTTGAAGACTCCAAGCAGAGGGAAACAAAATGCTAAAACATTTGCATATACAGAAGTTACATTAGAAGCAGATCAAAAATCAGGGATGAAGGGAAGAACTTTTCTTAGATGATTTGGAACTACCGAAATAGATTCCTGATATGCTCAGGAGCAGTACAGAAAAGAGAATCTAAGTGGCCTTATTTGGATGGTGGGGCGTTTGGTAGAGCATGTAGGTACTTATGATATAGGATGGATTTTGAACTTGTTTAGCTGGTTATTTAGCTATTAACCTTGAACTACCCGACTTCATGGCAAGATATTGTATATTTTCTTGTCTATAAACCTTCCACTGTAGTATGGGTTAATAGAGGGAAAGAAACTGCAGATTGCTTCTAATTAAACTATAAAGACCTGTAATGTCTTGGTGGTTGAGTCCAATATAATTATCAATAATTGGGTAAAAGAAATCGAAAACATGGATGAAGACAATGTTGAGGAATCAAAGTTTGTGCATCAATTTCCAAAATCTACTCTGTATAGGGATCAACAGATGAATCTGTTGATAAATGTATTGGCAAAATCTATGTCTAATGAGATGGAGACAGTTGAATCTGTGGAGTGATGTTGGCAGTACAAAATCACTCCGGACTGGATTCTACTTAGGATCATCTTTTTCTTTTTTCTCTTTTTCTTTTCCGTGAAAACACAGTCACTTTGAATTGAATTCTACAGAGAACCGTCTATTTCTTTTTTTCCTTTCCATGAATCCTCAGCAGCTAATTCCCCCCATTGATCTCCTCATTGCGTGTGTATTTGTGTGTGTGTGTTCTGCGAGATAATCTCTTCATGTTTCCTTTCTTATCAACATAAAGCTCTTGTTCGAACACTAGAACCATTTTATCTATTTGATCTGTGCACCCTTCCTATCACGCATCAGCCTGATCAAGAGCACATTCTTTTGAGAACCATTCTTGTCTTGCTTTTGATGTTTAAGCCCCACTGGTATTTCTCAAACATCTTATATCAAGCTGCCAAATATACTAATACGTCTTGCTTTTATTTATGAATATTAATAATTCATCCTATTTTTTGTAACCAACTTACTGTTTGTTGAACCATTTGATATACATCGCTGTGCCGTTCTCTACAGCTTAAGGTTTTAGAATAATTGGTTGTCAACATGGTATCAGAGTGGGAGGTCGAGTTTTTGAATCCTGGGGGTGTGTATGTGTGTTTGCCTCAGTGCCCTGTGTTCTCCCACAGGTGATTGTTTCCGTGCGGAGCCTGCACGTGCCGGGGGGTTGACCCATTTGATAGACATTACTATGCCGTTCTCTAACAGCTTAAGCTTTTTAGAGTAAGTGGTTGTCAACATTTAGAGTGGTTGCCAACATGGTATTAGAGCGGGAGGTCAAGTGTTCGAATCCCAGGTGTGTGTTTGTGTGTTTGCTTCGGTGCCTTATGTTCTCCCACGGGTGTGTTGTTCCCGTACAGAGCCTGTATGCGGGGGGGAACCATTTGATATACATTATTGTGCTGTTCTCTAACAGCTTAAGCTGTTAGAGTAACTGGTTGTTAGCACTGTTAATAGACCATATGTTGAATGATTGTTATCTAGTTAGAAGTAATACACATGGTCTTTTGCTATTTAATAAATTTGATTATAGTTGTTAGTGTAAATTTAAAATGTTTCTTTTATTTCTGACAGCTTAAAGTCCATACACCAATTATCATATTGGTTATTTCTATTGATGCCTATGTGGTTCTTGAGAAAATTCCTATTTCTGAGAATTTGGACTGCTTGGGTGTTCAGTTATGAATAATGCTGATATTATTTCATGTTGAATATCATTACAGGGGGATGATATGTGTTGGACAGAAACGTTTCAGCAAAGCCATGGAGCTTCTGCACAATGTCTGTTAAGGACTGACTGCTCAATTACTTATCTTACCATCCAATAATGATAATCACTTAAAACTTATTCGACCAACTCAATTATGTGTCTGTATATGTTGCAGGTTGTTACTGCTCCAATGTCAACTTTAAATGCTATAGCTATTGAAGCGTACAAAAAATGTATACTGGTTTCACTCATACACACTGGACAGGTTTGCTTTATTTTTCTCTCTTGTTGATAAAATCCGCAACTTTTCAGAATAGGAATTTTTTAGTAGTAGTAAATTTGCACTTTACACATAAAACTGCAGTCTCCTTTTCATTTTCTTCTTTCTCCTTTATCTTTGATAAAAAAAGGTTTATTTTGGATTGAGCCTGGATTGGGGCAGTCCCATGTACACTAAATGTATATAATTGTGCAAGAAGACATGGGAAAAAAAAAAGACAAGCTGCCCAGTAAGCTATGAAATTGATAAGGGTGTTTATTGTGATTCTCGCTGAATAGGGGTTTCAATTTTCCAGACCCACCACATGGTAGCTCTGTTGAGTCTGATTTTTTGTGAAACGGTTCATCACCATTAGTCTACAATTTACGAAGTGGGGCTACCAAAGCCATATCTTTTCATATTTTTTTGGAAAGGAAATTCTTTTTATATTATTAACCAAGAGGGCGGGGGGGGGGGGGGGGGGGGGGGGGGGGGGGGGGGGGGGGGGGGGGGGG
>JAUPMG010000017.1:15638838-15651514 GCA_031762675.1 Pachysandra terminalis | reverse complement strand
TTAGTCGTTTTTAAGTCAAATAATTTGTTATTGGTATTTGATTTAAATACAATATTAATGACTCTTGTAAACATGAATTGTTTTTAAGTCAAATATTTAGTTATTGGTATTTGATTTATTGGTATTTGGTTTAAATACAAAATTAATGAGGTGTGTAAACATGAGCCGAATTGAGCTTTTCTCAAGCCAAGCTTTTGTGAGCTGAGCCTTAAAAAATTAGCTAACCTGAGCCCGGAAATTTTTTTTGAGCTTGAATGGAACTCGAGCCTAATCCAAATTTTACGAGCTCGGCCTTGTTTACAGCCCTATATATATATCGGGTTAATTCAGTTTGAATTTCCGGTTAAGTTGGGTTATCGTACGCCCTAACCCAAAACTAAACCGCATTAATTCGAGTTTGGCGTTTTCAACCCAAAGTGATATAAAACCAAACCCAAACCAATCCAAAGTCGGGTTGGATTCGGGTTAGCCCAGCTCAAGTTGCACCCCTGTATGCAACCGTTCGACCCGGATGAACCATGGTACCAAACGGACCAGAGGATGATGGGCTGACCCAAATCATAGCGTCAGACCAATCATACATGTATTCGCTTAATCATGACGCGCGTTCTTCCCTTGTAAAACCTGTTGCATGCTATCACAGAATCACCCTCCTCGCCTCTTCGCTTCGATCTTCACACCGAAAGAGTCTGTTCTCAGTTCTATTTCAGAGTTTCAGATCTAAAAACCAATTGATCGTTCTAACCTGAAATGGATTCTATCGAAGTTTTAGTCTCTCAAATTCAAGGGTTTTCTAGCAGTTTTGAAGATATTTCTCATCTTCACAACCTCTTGAAACAAGCCGAGGAATTACTCCAATCTCAGGCGCCTCAATTAGCTTCTTATTTGGAGCAGCTCGATCCTTCCGAGCATTCTCTTGGATATCTTTACATCCTGTAACTCTTGTCTTCCTTATTTTCCTTCATGTATTTCATCCAAATATTTGTTCTTCTCGATTTCTTTTCTGAATTTATCGCATGTTGCTTGATTCTTTTGGCATTGGTGTCTTTTGGATCTGTTTCGTGTGTTTTTAATCGATTCAAATAATAAGTAGCTGGATCATATGAGAAATGGATTTTTTTTTTATTCTTTTAGTAGCACTATGGAGTACTCGGATCATATCTGAAGTGAGTATTGGTTAATCTTTTTGTAACTTTTCAGTTCATTATGATTTATGTTGGATTCTGTGATTTTTATCATTTGAAGATTGTTCTGAAAAGTGTTTTTATTTATTTATTTATTTTTTCAATTAAAATATTAACAGTATCAGGTTAGGGATTTTTTTCATTTGAAGATTGTTCTGAGAAGTTTGATTTATTTTTTATTATTTTATATATATATATATATTTTATTTTTTTTCAATTGAAGTACCAACAGTATCGTGTTAGGGTTAACATGCCTTGGAATAGAACTGTAATTATATTGTGGATGAAAAGATAGGTTTGGTCATGATATAATCATTTTGGCAGGAAACAAACTGAAACCCTATGTAGTTGAACCTGTTAATCAATGGGGTTCTTAGGATGCTAGTATTGAAAATTTGAAATGTTATACTGGTACACAAGTTGGTGTGAGACCTTGAATCTAAATGAGATGGGAATTCTTAAAATGACAGCTCAATATGATTTATTAATATATATATATTGACATTGAACCCCCTACCCCACTTAGTGGGAACTGGGTAAACCCGGATACATGATCCCACCCACAAGGACCATATATCAGGTTAGCTCGGAGATTTGAACCTGGGACCTCTAGTTCCCGAGCTGGAGAGCCTGCCAGCTGAGCTAACCTGTGCTGCATACAAATTTTGATCTCCCTTTGGTCGAAGCTAAGGTTGGGTGTTGGGTGTTGGACTGATTTTTCTTTTGTTTGGTTTATGATTGATAGGGAGGCTTACACATCTACTCCGATCACAAAAGAGCAAGCTAGTGAGCTTGTTCTCTCCATTGCCAACTTTATTAATTCTTGTGCGGCAGATCAGATACGTTTGGCACCTGAAAAATGTATCCATCTGTAATTTCTTGCAAGTTGTGCTCAGTGTATGTGGGTATGGCCTTGCGACCCATAAAAGAACCTCAGAATTATTTTATTGTAATTGCAGTTATATCTGTTTGCAAGAGGTTCAAGGACCAAGTTATGATGCTTCAAGAGCCCATACGGGGTGTAGCTCCAATGCGAACTGCTGTTCGAAAGCTTCAGCTTTCAACCGAACATTTAACTACTTTGCATCCTGATTTCCTTCTTCTTTGCTTATTGGCAAAGTGCTATAAAACTGGTCTGAGAATTTTGGATGAGGATATTTTTGAGATCAATCAGCCAAGGGACTTCTTTCTCTATTGTTATTATGGGTGAGTGCTTTTTATTTGTATTCATCTATCGCTTTTGAACTTTCTTTGTTGCTTGGACCATTCTTTAACTTTAGGAATGACTAGATGCAATTGTTTTCTATTTGATTTAGGGGATATTGAACTTATAATAAAATTTCAATTTTTTTATTACCCTTAAGAAAATTTCTTTAAGCTTAAATTTGAAAGAAGAGTTTAAATACACTTTGCTATGAAACAATATAATATCCAATCTTTCATATCAGAGGATTTTTTTATTACCCCAAAGAGAATCAAGTTGAGAACAATATCATGAATGAAAATTATTTGTTGATAGACAGTACAGTATGGTCTAATTGTAGAATGATTACATTGACATCAGTACATTCAACTCAATGTTAAAAAAGAAAACATGAAATTCTCAATCCTTTAGAGCAGATGGTAAATCTGTCCATAGGCCCATCCTGCAATCTAGTCCAGATCTTTGTGCCATTGCCAAAACGAAGTCAAATTCTACCAAGTGTTGACCACGTGATTGTAGGTCCCACAAGTACTTAATGTGCTTGAGTTGTGGGTTCTAATTTGGGTCACCTACTTTTCATTCTTGCATATATTTGGTATAATAACAAGGTGTGATGGGTAAGAACTGTGGACGGATCTGTTTTATGCACAAGAAGTGGGATTCGCCATGGTGAGAACATATAAGCGTAGTAGTCTGGTAGATGTTAAGTGTAGTAGTCTGGTAGATCTTTCTATGCTCTTGACCACTTTTCTGGTGATGTGGAGAAGACAATAAGTAGACTAAAATCACAACTTGTAGTAATGGATCATTTTGTCTTTTTAGTAATTTAAAATGTGATTGCATGAGGCAAGATGTTAGCACCTTCACAAGTCTCATGCTGTAAATTTTCAATCAAATTTATGAAGAAATGGCAATTATAGAAATATTTTTGAAATAAATAATAAAGAATTAATATTTATATCTACATTTTTATGCTTGTATACATATTTCTGTACTCACATGCATGCTCCTCATATTTCAATTTTTCTCAGGGAATTTAAGCCTCTAACGCTGCAGAGGTATTGTTTGTAATCCCTGCGGTGTGAGATCACGTGGTTTTTTGGAACACTGTGTTCGGGTTGAATTATATATCAGTTGCTCTTTTAGTTAAGTTGAAGACTACAAGCAGAGGGAAACAAAATGCTAAAACATTTGCATATACAGAAGTTACATTAGAAGCAGATCAAAAATAAGGGTTGAAGGGAAGAACTTTTCTTAGATGATTTGGAACTACCGAAACAGAATCCTGATATGCTCAGGAGCAGTACTGAGAAAAGAATATAAGTGGCCTTATTTGGATGGTGGGGCGTTTGGTAGAGCACGTAGGTACTTATGATATAGGATGGAGTTTGAACTTGTTTAGCTGGTTATTTAGCTATTAACCTTGAACTTCCCAACTTCATGGCAAGATGTTGTATATTTTCTTGTCTATAAACTTTCCACTGTAGTATGGGTTAATAGTTGGAAAGAAACTGCAGATTGCTTCTAATTAAACTATAAAGACCTGTAATGTCTTAGTGGTTAAACTATAAAGACCTGTAATAATTGGGTAAAAGAAATTGAAAACATGGATGAAGACAATGTTGAGGAATCAACGTTTGTGCATCAAATTCCAAAATCTACTCTGTATACACTTTCATTTTAGGGGATCAACAGATGAATCCATTGATAAATGTATTGACAAAATCTATGTGTAATGAGATGGAGACAGTTGAATCTGTGGAGTGATGTTGCGGTACAAAATCACTCCGGACTGGATTCTAGTTAGGATCATCTTTTTCTTTTCTGTGAAAACACACAATCACTTTGGATTGAATTCTACAGAGAATCGTCTATTTCTTTTTTCCTTTCCATGAATCCTCAGCAGCTAATTCCCCCCATTGATCTCCTCATTGCGTGTGTGTGTGTGTGTTCTGCATGATAATCTCTTCATGTTTCCTTTCTTATCAACATAAAGCTCTTGTTCGAACACTAGTACCATTTTATCCATTTGATCTGAACCAACCTATGCACCCTTCCTATCACGCATCAGCCTGCTCAAGAGCACATTCTTTTGAGAACCCTTCTTATCTTGCTTTTGATGTTTAGAACCCACCTGTTATTGCTCAAACATCTTATATCAAGCTGCCAAATATACTACTATGTCTTGCTTTTATTTATTAACAAAAATAATTCATCCTATTCTTTGTAACCAACTTACTGTTTGTTGAACGATTTGATATACATCTCTGTGTCGTTCTCTAACAGCTTAAGGTTTTAGAGTAACTGGTTGTCAACATGGTATCAGAACGAGAGGTCGAGTTTTTGAATCCTGGGGGTGTGTGTTTGTGTGTTTGCCTCAGTGCCCGGTGTTCTCCCACAGGTGTGTTGTTCCCATGCTGAACCCCCGCACATGCCTGGGGAGGGGGTTGTTGAACCATTTGATATACATTGTTGTGCCGTTCTCTAACAGCTTAAGCTTTTAGAGTAACTGGTTGTCAACACTGTTAATAGACCATATGTTGAATGACTGTTATATAGTTAGAAGTATTACACGTTGTCTTTTGCTATTTAATAAATTTGACTATAGTTGTTAGTGTAAATTTAAAATATTTCTTTTATTTTTGACAGCTTAAAATCCATACACCAATTATCCTATTTGTTATTTCTATTCATGCCTATGTGGTTCTTGATTTTTGACATTAATTCCTATTTCTGAGGCTTTGGACTGCTTGGGTGTTCAGTTATGAATAATGCTGACATTTTTCATGTTGACTATCATTACAGGGGGATGATATGCGTTGGACAGAAACATTTCGGCAAAGCCAAGGAGCTTCTGCACAATGTCTGTTAAGAACTGACTGCTCAGTTACTTATCTTACCATCCAATAATGATAATCACTTAAAACTTATTTGAACAACTCAATTATGTGTCTGTATATGTTGCAGGTTGTTACTGCTCCAATGTCAACTTTAAATGCTATAGCTATTGAAGCGTACAAAAAATGTATACTGGTTTCACTCATACACACTGGACAGGTTTGCTTTATTTTTCTCTCTTGTTGATAAAATCCGCAACTTTTCAGAATAGGAATTTTTTTAGTAGTTGTAAGTTTGCACTTTACACATAAAACTGCAGTCTCCTTTTCATTTTCTTTTTCTCCTTTATCTTTGATAAATAAGGTTTATTTTGGATTGAGCCTAGATTGGGGCAGTCCCATATACACTAAATCTATATAATTGGGATAGAAAACCTGGAAAAAAAAAAAAACAAGCTACCCAGCTGGAGCTATAAAATCTATAAGAGTGTTTATTGTGATTCTCGCTGACTAGGGGTTTCAATTTTCCAGACCCACCACATGGTAGCTCTGTTGAGTTTGATTTTTGTGAAACGGTTCATCACCATTCATCTACAATTTACGAAGTGGGGCTACCAAAGCCATTATTTAGTATTTTTTAGATCTTTTCATATTTTTTTGGAAAGGAAAATCTTTTTATATTATTAACAAAGAGGTTCCCCCTCACATGATTCAAGCCTTGATTTCTACAACGTGGTTGCTTTCTTAGGCTGATTTTTTGCAAGAGGATCAACGACCAGGTCCACCACGTGATGTATAAATTGGAAAGTAGGGGTCCATCCAAATATTTATGAAGTTTGCTCTAAAAAAATTATTAGTATTTCTTGTTAAACAATATATTAATATAAAATAAAAGATGGAATATAATTATTAAGTTATTTATGCAGATTGGACGAGTTTGGTGGTTTTGAATTTTGGTTCAGGTTTGGATTTGTCTGTATCTTTCTCTTTTCAATGAGCAATGGCATCAAAAAACGACAATAAATTCCAGTCTAAACCAAGCAGCAGAATTTCGGTACCTATGATTCAGAAAATATTCAATTTAAATTGCATTACAATTCTCATGGACCTTTAGATATATATGATTTAAATGCACCCTACGGGACGTGTTCAAGTAGAAGTAGATTGACATGTCACCTATCCAAAATTCATATAAGTAGCATAACCAGTGAAACAGTTTTGATAGAGTACTAGTCTCCAAATAGTTTGGTTCTACACAAATGCAACAGTCACTAGTCACCCTTGATTGTTCCTTTTCTTAGAATTTGTTCCTTCATTCATAGTATACATCCTTTTCTAACCCAGTGAGCTTCCATGCTCTAATGCGATAAAGCAATACTTTTGTTTAACCTTTTTAATCCTGAATTATTGGTAAGCTCCAAATTCTTCTTTTGGATGCACTGTAGATTGACAAATGGTTGACTTGATTTTCCCCTTACCGGTTTTGCTGGGAAAGTATTTGCTGCCCCTATCAAAGCTAAGGAAAAATAGCGGACCATGGAACAAACTTCTCACCCTAAATCCGACAGCTACTATAAGGGGTGTAGCTTGGGTGCACTGGATTGGGTAGGGTCCTGGCCAAGCCAAAAGGCTAAGACTCTTAGCCTGGGAGCATAATACTATGTCCATGGTCTGACCCCTCTACCTGATTTTCTTTTCTTTAGGTGGCCAACCTGATCTCAGCCAGCTTGGTCTGATGCCTGTTAGGCTGGGTCAGGCTTGAATAAGTAGATTTTTTCCCACTTCTCATTATGAACCCTGGTAAATGTGCACAGAGAAGTCAATAAAAATCTCCCATAAGAAGTTGGGAATTCTAGATGCACGTCTGGCCCAAAACAACAACAGCAACAAATGCCTTATCCCACCTTGTTGGGGTTGGTAAAATGAATCTTGTTTCAAAAATACACTTATGATCAGTTTGTGTTGGGTTTCTCAAACCCAAGGCTGTCCCAATCTGGAAAATGTAGCCCAAGTTGAATGATTGGGTTGGGTTGGTTGTTTTTACTTGGGAGGCACATCCAGAGATATCCTCAACAGAAAGTGAGTTTGGGTGAGTTCAAACTTGTTTGCTGAGTAACATTTGTTTGTTAGCTCATCTGGCAGGGACTTTCTGCTTCTTTTAGTCATTGTTGTGTACTATATTTAGATAATTTTTTTAATTTACTTTGACCTCTTTTTGTACTATTTTCCTTACGTTAATCAAATGCCATATATTAAGTTATAAATTTTTGTTACAGTTCTCTATTGCTTTCCCAAAGTATACTTCTTCAGTGGCTCAAAGGAACCTCAAGAACTTCGCTCAGGTAATTCTGAAAGCCGGTAGCCTTTCCTGTAATGGGAGGATTTATGGATTCTTATTTGGTGATCAGATTTTTTTTTTTTTTTTTGTTGCACTAATTGGTCATATAGGATGGCATCAAAGCATGTATACCAAGTTGTCTGTCCTACTTTGGGGGCATGTCGTTTTCTCAATTTTTTTGGCTAAGTTTCGCTGCATGCATCCTTATTTTATTGATTAATCTCAGAACTGCCATTGAATAATCACATGCTGGTTAGCTGAACTAAGATGCTGAGAATGGTGAATAAGTACAATGGTTTTGAGATTCTTCAGAGATTCATCCTAGTTGTACATCTTTCAGTACCTTTCCATAATGGATCTTATTTGTCATTTATTATTGTCAAGTATTGATGAAACATGAATGTATATTAAACATATAAGCTTACTGATATTATCTTGATTTAGAACCATAAGGTATATCCATTTTGGGACTTTGGTTGACATTGTTGATGATAACATAATGGCTATTTCAGCAACAGTAACTTCCGTGACATATCTTCTATCTGACATGAGCTCTGATTGCTTATGGACCAATTCTATTGTTCACTCCTAAGACAATTCATGGGATACGACCAGTGTTGGCGTATGAATGAAATAGATCCTTCTCAACTAAAAGTACGCTTGCTGATCTCTTAAAATATTTCTTTGTTCCAATGCTATTGATGGCTGCGACTAAGAAAACTATTCATTAATGAAAGAGAGAAAGGCAGGATTATAGCCTTCTTCTTCTTCTTCTTAACTAGGATCATGTTATCATTATCATGATTTAAAAATTTTGTTATTGGTCTTGGTATATCATCCCTGGTGGTCGTGGTACATATAGATCAATACTATGTGATATCAACATTGAGTAGGGAAAAAATCTAAAAGAAAATCATAGAATGTCCAAAAGGATATACATGCATTTCCATGTTTATAATGTTTACATAAAGCATTTATAAGAATAAATTATCCATAATACATGAATTGGCCTGTAATTGGGCTCTTGCATAAACGAACAAAAAAATTTTGCCAAATTTAGGGAAACATTGAATTTTATATGAATTGCTTTATTACAGAGTATTTTGTTGATGCTTCCAATTGGTTGAAAGGTTGTTTTGTCCACTTTATTTCAAGTTGAATAGCATCCCATTTTGTTTCCATGCATAAATTTTGCCTGTCTTGTATTCTATGAAATATCAAGCTAAATTCTATCATATAAATTTTTTTCCCCCCCGGATCAGCCCTACCTTGATTTGGCAAATAGTTACAGCACTGGAAAAATTTCAGAATTACAGAGCTCTGTCGATACAAACAAGGAGAAGTTTGAAACAGTGAGCTTTCTATCATGTACCTTATGTTTTCTATTTGTCTCCGTAAGTCTCTGAATTAGGAATCCTGAGGCCAAGCCAAATAGGCTGAAGTTTGACTCTAATTTTATTGATGTTCAAGCCCTTCTAAATTCTTCTGGCATCTAAAGCTTTGGGTTTTGTTGCAGGACAGCAATCTTGGATTAGTTATGCAGGCTGTATCATCTCTATATAAGAGAAATATCCAGCGATTGACTCAGACATATTTGACTCTCTCCCTTCAAGATATTGCCAACACAGTGCAACTGAATACCCCCAAGGAAGCAGAGATGCGTGTTCTTCAAATGGTAGTTACCAGTTTTACTGTTGAAGCATTAACCCTATAGTCTAGATTCTTGTCTTATAATTCTGAAGCTTCGCGTATATTAAACTTTCAACATATTTTCAGATTCAAGATGATGAGATATTTGCAACAATATTAACACTTTAGTTTGATTCTGGTCTTCTATTTTGAAGCTTGTCTATATTAATCTTCGATCATATTTTCAGATTCAAGATGGTGAGATATTCGCGACAATCAACCAAAAGGACGGAATGGTCCGCTTTCATGAGGATCCTGAACAATATAAAAGTAGTGAGATGGTCGAGCATGTCGATTCATCAATTCAAAGGTATGTCCTTTTCAGAAAAGGTAGAAATATTGGATATTCCTTGAATTCACCACTCGTTCAATAGGTGAGGCAACAGATTTTCATCCCACCCAGACGTAAACCCGACATAGTGTTTAAACTCGGTATCGGATCGGGGATCAGCCGATCCAAACATGGCCCAATTTATTTATTTTTAAATCATAAATTTTTTAGGGGTGTCAGACGATCCACATATTGGATTGTCAGATCTAACTCGTCCGAAACCGAGTCAGAGAACTTTAGCAATTTTCGGGATCGGCTTGGGATCGTGACTCGTCCTGAGCCGATCCTGAGTTGTATCGGACGATACTTAACACTATGATACCCAAGGAACAATAGACCCATTATTCAAAGGAGCCTACTTATCAGATGCTGTAGGTCAAGAAGACAATCAGATCAGTGATGAACAGTAATTACTCGTAGCAGCTGAAATCATGAATAAAGTAGTGTTTTTCTATACATTATTGCAGGATAATGACGCTGTCAAAGAAACTGAGTGCAATCGACGAACTTATCTCATTTGACCCTGTATATCTAACAAAGGTGAGTTAAAATCCTGTCATATTCCCAAGTTATTATGTAGAAGCGATTTTATAACATCATTAATAGTAATTAAAATATGCAGGCTGGGAGAGAGCGACAGAGATTCGACTTCGACGACTTTGACAGTGTCCCGCAGAGATTCAACATGTGAACCAAGTAAAGGTTCCTGTTAAATGTGTCTAAGCTTTTCATTTGGCCGGCTTTTACATACTGAACAAGAGAAAAGATCAACAACAACGATGGTGATGATGATGATGAAGATATTAACTATGGATCTCCATTTTTTGCTGTTTTCTTGCATGAAGAGGATGTCTGTTCTTGAGAATCCAGTGAACCTTAAAACTGGTAAGGGGGAATTGTTAGGATTTGTGTCTTGCTTTACCGAAAAGTGGATGAACAATAAGTAATTGGTTCATTGCTTGGAATCACATTTTACTCGCAATCTGTGTTCATGTAAGTATGGTTTGAATTCTGCATGATTGAGCCATTTTGATCAAGAGAAATGACAGTTTCAATCTCATTTGGTTCCAGATTTTTCAGTTAAATAAAAGCATATTTATAGTGGCTATATGATGCACAAATTGGATTGATTGCAATCAAATAATTTGAATTTTAGAGATAAATATAATTGAGTTATAAGCAAACTTGTTTCAAAAGCTTAAAACATCTCAAAGTTGGATGATCCAAACAGTTCCTATGAGCCAACTGGATATGCTTGACATTGTTGATCCAGTGACCTAATTAAGTAGCCACGTGTCACCTGCTTGACCTATGAACCATGGGTCTAATGGGTCACTCGACTCAGCCAAATCGGTCCAAATTTGGTCCAACTTGGTTTAATTCGGTTCGACCTGACTTAAACCGGTCAAATTCGGACTAATTTGGTCTGACCCGGTCCAATCCGGCCTAATTGGGTTCTACCCGGTCTTACCCGGTCCGACCCGACTGTTATATTCTATCTACATGTGAGTCACTTTCCATTAAATATTTCTCAAATATTTCTCATAAAATATCTTCATGGTAACTCACCATCCACATGTCACACTCACATTCAAGACTTGCAAGCCAAGTTTACTTAGAAACCAACTAAAGACAAGGCTATATGAGGACCACTTCAACACAGAAGAAGGGGATGAAAAATGATAAAAAAAGAGGGGAAAATCTGGAGGAGAAGGCTGTATATCAGAAAAAATAAAATAAAATGGAAGAATACTCTAAAGGAAGCATCTCTTTCCTTTCCTCTCTCTTCCTCTCCCTCATTTCTTTCTTACTTCCTTCATCCCCATATGGATGAGATGTTCATTGTATTCCATATATTTTTAAATAGTGAAAAAAGACCTCCTACGAGTTTACCCCCGTGGACTAGGCATATTGCCGAACCACGTAAAATTGCTGTGCACTTCTCTGTATTGGCTCTCCCCCATTCTCCTTCCTCTTTCTTTATGTTTGTCGAGCATAGGCGTAGCGCCGTCCGAATGGCTGCACGATGGTTTAGGCGGACGGTTGAGACGTCCCGCGTGCCCAGACAAGACCTTATTCAATCCCGGGCAGTGCGGAAGTGACCGACACGCGACGTCGTCACGTGCTTGCAAGGTTTACGCCCCTTTAAGCAGCTCGATCCCGATCGACGACTTAACGCGGGTCAAGCAGCACAAATTCTGCATCAACATTTTGGTGACTCTACTGGGGAACGTCTTTTCTACGTCCTTCGGCAAACGCGGCTCATATGACAAGCCTTCTAAGAGGTATGACAACTTTTATGGTTCTTTCCTTATTGGGTTTGATGAGCTTTTTATTCATAAAGTCCCCTTTTATATGCGTATGGTCCTTCCGGACCTTGTTCCTACGCATTTTGACCATCCGAAGCCTTATTTCTATGAAAAAAATTAGTATTTCGGATTTTTTTATGACGAAATTTATATTCTGGGACTTTCCTGCGAAGGAAATGCCATGCGGGGCTCATTCTGTAATAATTTGTTTTTACATTCGGGGTTTTTTTAAACTTATATGACATTCGGAGTTTTTTCTGAAATTTATGTAGTATATGGGGTACTTTCTATAATTTTTGAAACCCTTCATCTTTCTGAATTCGCGAGGGCCTTCCTCCGAGGCCCTTTCCTTCACGCGCGGGCCTTCCTACGATGCCCTTTTTTCCTTCGCCCGCGGGCCTTCCTGCGAGGCCATTTTTCCTTCGTGCGCCGGCTTGTCCTTCGGGCCTTCCTCCGGACTCGTCCTTTGGGCCTTCCTCTGGACTCGTCCCTCGAGGCCTTCCTCCGGACTTGTCCTTCGGGCCTTCCTCCGGACTTGTCCTTTGAGGCCTTCCTCCGAACTTGTCCCTCGAGGCCTTCCTCCGAACTTGTCCCTCGAGGCCTTCCTCCGGACTTTGTCCTTCGGGCCTTCCTCCGGGTCTTCCTTCGGACTAGTCCTTTGGGCCTTCCTCCGAGCCCTTCCTCCGGACTTGTCCTTCGAGGCCTTCCTCGGGACTTGTCCTTCGGGCCTTCCTCCGGACTTGTCCTTTGAGGCCCTCCTTCGGACTCGTCCCTCGAGGCTTTC
>JAUPMG010000017.1:15622933-15638738 GCA_031762675.1 Pachysandra terminalis | reverse complement strand
GATACTCTTCTTTGGAATATTGATCCTTCTTGATGAAAAGAAAAGAACAACAACAATCCAGATAGAATGAGATCTAGTTAGTTAAAACTGTTAATGAGTAGAGATTGATGTTGTTGATCATCATTTAGATACTCTCTTCACTAGACTATTGATGTTGTTGAAGCTGAGAATGTGGAGCTCAGAATGAGTTTGAAAATTAG
Organism: Pachysandra terminalis; assembly: GCA_031762675.1. Taxonomy (NCBI): domain Eukaryota; kingdom Viridiplantae; phylum Streptophyta; class Magnoliopsida; order Buxales; family Buxaceae; genus Pachysandra; species Pachysandra terminalis. Next base: position 15,638,538 of record JAUPMG010000017.1, on the reverse strand, counting down.
AGGAAAAACGGGAACAAACAAAATAACGCAGAAAACAATAATGAAAAATACCGTTAACGGTGTTAGTTTTTTTTTCAGAATACCACATGGATACTCTCAGAACTGGGTACCCTTACTGATTTGCCTTGGGTACCATTTTGGTATCCGTGGCAGCAATCCAACGGTGCTGTATTGCAGCAAGTCTTAAGCTGTAGAGGATATTGCAAGTCTTAAGCTCTAGAAGATACGAGCCCCTCAGTCCAGTTCTGATTACAGGAAATAATACCACGACGATTTGAAGCTCCAAATCCCCAAATCCAGAAACCAGAGTGAGGAACTAAACGAAAGCTTAAATATAAATGAGCATTACTGGCTTTAATGGCGGAAAAGAAACCTAATCATCGGATTGATCCAAATAGCGGTTTCTGCTCACAGTCGAAGATCTTCCACAGCCTCAGCATCCCCGTCTCGCTCCCACCGGAAACCCTCCCTCTCTCCGTCCATGCCTACCTACTCTCCCTCCTTCGCAAGAACGCCTCCTCGCCGGAAAACACGACAGCACTGATCGACGCCAACACCGGTCACTGCCTCTCCTACTCCGAACTCTTCCGCCTTGATCCTCTCTAAAGGCGAAACGGCCTTGATCCTCTCCCCAACATGTATCCAAATCCCGATCTTATACTTGTCTCTCCTCTCCCTCGGCGTCGTCATCTCTCCGGTCAACCCGACCGGCACGGCCTCCGAGATTTCCCGCCAGATTAAGCTCTGTAATCCCGTTATAGCCTTTGCGACCTCCGATACGGTGGTAAAGATTCCGGTTCTCCGTAACCGTACTGTTCTCCTCGACTCGCCGGACTTCCATTCCATGATGACGATTCCGAGGAGTGAGAAGTTCAACCGAGTCGACATGAATCCGTCCGATTCAGCGGCGATTTTCTACTCCTCCGGGACCACCGGCCGAGTCAAGGGCGTTCTGTTATCTCACCGGAACTTTATTGCGTTGATAGCTGGGTTATCCTCGAACCCAACGGAGAAGGTGGAGGAGAATCCATCGCTTAGGGTTTCTTTGCTTACGGTGCCGTTGTTTCACATGATGGGCTTTTTGGCTTTCTTGAGAACGGCGGTGTCCGCGGACGCAATGGTGTTGATGGGAAGATTTGATTTCGAAGGGATGTTGAAAGCAATTGAAGTGTATAGAGTGACGGACATGATTGTGGTAGCGCTAGTGAAGTCGGAGGTTGTCAGAAAGTATGATCTTAGATCACTCCAGATATTGAAATCTGGCGGAGCTCCGCTCCGTAAGGAGGTCCTGGAGAGGTTCGTTGCTCGGTTTCCCAACATGCAGTTAAGGCAGGTAAGATGTGATAAGCCAGCCCTGAAGTATTGTAGTTTACTTACTGAAGACTTGAAAATTGAAATACCTGAAAATTTTACCTGTGAGTGGATCGGATCAATGACATGAATTCGATTAAAAATAATCAGATTTTGTGAAAGGTTTATGATCCAACAATCAGCTTTCCAGCTATTGGAACTGACTGAGTGATGTTATAAGCAGAAATCTTAGGTGACGACGCAGAATTTAGGAGAGTATATCGTTTGGAGCGGAAATGGTGGAATATCAGCTGAAGCGTCCACGTATGCACTCCACACATCCAACTGATTCTATCTTTTAGTGATTATGTAAGGAACAGCTGGATGCATGACGTGCACGCTCCAGATGATATTCTACCATTTCCACTCAAGACGAAATGCTCTCAAAATTTAGTAGGCTAAATCTACACATGGAGCTTAAGAGATATTGGCCAATGGATGAGTTTATAGTATTGAATTGATCTAAATTCCAAATTAAGCTCATTCAAACTTCATTAAATTGATTCAAAAGAATTAGTTGTCGAATGCCTATGAAGTGTGATTCAACTGTAGACAATCACGGTTCATAGAGGAATTTCTCTAGTCTGGGGCTTAAGAACCGAAATAAAGGTCCTTAAGTCCTAAAATCTAACACATGACATATCTGTAGACAGATTAGCCCACCATTGATTGTGTCTCATTTATGAAAAGTTCCAAGCAAAAGATTAGAATCATAATACAAATTTGAACCATCTAATTTACATATCTAATTTTTAGAACTTTGTTTCAAGTTTTTTTTTAATAATTTTCTACCGTCTAAAAGAATGTAATGAATTCAAATAATTAAAAAAAAAAACTGATCAAGCTAGTAATTGGCATTACTTGATATCTTCAATGGAATCCATCAAATGTCTGCCCCAAGTTTGAGAGCAAAACATACATCACAATTTGTTGCCCAAGACCTTGATTGGTTCTTAAGCCGCAAACACTAGATTTAACCTTTTGTATAATAATAGAATAATTGGAGATTAACTTTTTCCTTTATATAGTTTGTATTATTGAAAAGACATTGTTTTTATTAAAAAGAATTTAATAACTTCTCTTATGTATATATCTTAAGTGTAGGGGTTAAGAACTTCAAATAGGGGCTAACCTTCTTATTCCTTCTTTGCTTTCTCCTCCGGTTGTCGCTTTTTTTTGTAGCTTTTATTTAAACCATTCAACCAAAGCATTTTTTACATTTCCAATTATTTAGTCCTTTGTTACGTCATTATATAAGCCTAGATCTTTTTATACTGATGATTTGGACAAAGCATATATTTGATAGCCAGATAAAGTTATAAAACTTTTCATACAGTTATAAAACTTTTCATACAGTTATAGATCAATATTGAAGGCAAAAGTGTATATCAATACATGCATGCTCTGTCAATTTTGCCATCCCTCTCTTTTTTGTATCATGTTTTTTTCACAATGGTTCTGACATGTTAAACTTTATTTTTCTGTATAAGGGATACGGTTTGACCGAGACATCAGGACTGGTGGCCAGGATGTCAAGTCCCAACGAGACCAAACGGCATGGATCTGTTGGGCGTCTAGCTGAGAACCTGCGAGCCAAGATAGTTGATCCCGTGACTGGGGAAGCCTTACCCCCAGGGAAACAAGGCGAGCTGTGGGTGCAAGGAGCAACCATCATGAAAGGTGATCTTTAGTTTTACATCTAGATGCTCAAGTTGTAGCCATCATGAGTATATGCTAATGCAGAACTGCTTAATGTTGTGTTTCTTTATTATGCACCTCCCAAGTTACACGCATAAATGTGCTAAAGATTTCTTTCAGTCTTACTGCTCACTAATTTTGACCATAATTTGATTTTAATTTTCCTTTCTAAAACCCATTGAACAGAATGCTAGTGTAAGTGCAGGCTATATAGGAGATGAAGTGGCGACTGCTTCTGCCTTCGATTCAGAGGGTTGGTTAAAGACTGGCGATCTTTGTTATTTTGACTCAGATGGTTTCCTCTTTGTCGTTGACAGGTTAAAGGAATTGATAAAATACAAAGCATACCAGGTAATTAAATTAGAGTTGACTCGTCAAACATATCATTGCCAAAATCATCTCTGTGTTCCTAAATTATGTCATCTCATGTAGTGAATGTAATGTAGGTTCCCCCAGCTGAGTTGGAGCATTTACTTCAATCTCATCCAGAAATTGCAGATGCTGCTGTGATTCTGTATGTATCCAAATAATGATATCTTTATATATATATATATACACGTGTGTGTGTTTGCAGTGCATGTAAACAGCCCCATCTTACATAATTAGGTGTTCCCTCCCTCATTAGACACAAGGGATAAGACCATTAGGATTAGGGGTGTCAATTGATTCGGTTTAAACCAAAAACCGAACAAATCAAACCAAAAATAGTCGGTTTGGTTCGGTTTTCTGTTAAGGTTTCGACTAAACCAAACCGAACCGAAAAAATCCGAAGTAGATTGTATACATATATATACACACACACGTGTGTATGTGTGTTTTATATAGAAACTAGTATTAATTTTTCAAACCGAACCAAAAAAACGAAATTTTCGGTTTCTATTTCGGTTTGCCTAGGTTTTCAGTTTTATTCATTATAGTTCGGTTTGTTTTTCGGTTTTCGAAATCAGTTTCTATCTCTGTTTGGTTCGGTTTAGTGTAATGTAATTCAGTTTGGTTTATGTTTCAGTTTGATCACTAAACCGAACCAATCCGGCCGAATTACACCCGTAATTAGGATGGCCTAACAGGTGCTTCCAAGTTCCAAATACCCATCTGGATGATCAGCATAATGTTGTACTGTTCTTTCTTTTGTATGATTAGAAATATCATTGAATGATCCAGAGAATCCCTCATTAGGTACAAGGGTTAAGACCATTAGGATGGTCTAACAGGGGCTTCCAAGTTTCAAAATATCCATTTGGATGATCAAAATCATGATGTTGTACTGTTCTTTTGTATGATTAGAAAAATAAGTGAATGATCCTGGAAATATTTATAAAAGAGGTTGTTTCTTGTTGAGGCAGTTTTGAAATGGAAGACCTTCTTGTGTATATCCCACATGACCTGTTGTGTGCATATAATCTAATCAACCTGTACAAAGCTATTTGTAACCATACCTGAATTTTTTTCCAATTCATGTCTTTACTTTTACTCCAGAAATTATGTAAAAAATTAAAGTCTATGCATGTTCTTAAGACTAATCGACATTTTCCTGCATCTTTATCCAATTCAGCTGTTCTAAAGAGTAGTACCAGAGATTGATTCGTACATTTACTTTATATGATAATAGGTACCCTGATGAAGAAGCAGGGCAGATTCCTATGGCTTTTGCTGTGAGAAAACCTGGTAGCAATCTCAATGAAGCTCAAGTTATGGATTTCACTGCTAAACAGGCAAGAATAGTTCTAAGTTCCAAAAGGAATATTCATTTCTTTTTTTCACAAGTTTATGAACCAGAAATACTGATTTTACGCGTCAACATCACTTTTATATAAAATAACTAGAACATAAGTTTACATACAACTTAGAAGGTAAACCTTCTAACTTGGAAAAACAAGAAGTAATATGAACAAAGAATATACAAAACCTCTGACGGTTCCTTGGGCTCTGATTATGGGACGTGATTACACTACTTCACGAGTGCACAGATCAGCATGTAAGGGACTATCGAGAGGGTTTCCGTAAATCTCCCGGTTGAGATTCTTTCGTTATCGACTAGAGAGATCTTCTAAGAGAAACTTAATTCGAAGTAAGAAGTAAGTGCATCGGGATCCTTGCAGAAGCTAAGGGTTAACTAATAATCGTAGGGGATCAGAAATTAAGTTATGTGTAGCATTCGAGTTGATTTGCTATGAAGACCTTTTTCGTCTTGGCCGATTCCTTCTTATAGCCATTTCTTGCAACCGTTTGACGGTTTATGGGTAGTGGGTGGTTATCTCTCTTCTTTTCCTAACACTTGGCCCACTAATAGAAACTCTGTTTTCTTGCTTTTGAGCCAGTATTCTGCATTGCTCACAATCTAGGCCCATATTCTTCCTTATACCAGATTGAGCCCAACATTAATCCCCCGGGCTTAGCTCGGTCAGGACGTGGAAAGAGTTTAACATTCCCCGCAATCAGGTCTGTTTGGATTCAACCTAAACACTTTATAAAATGTTACTCAATGACTGTGATGCATCAATCCCGACTTCGTAATATTTTTACATGTCAAATGTCTTATAGAAGCAAAGACATTAACTTCTCATTCATAAATGTACATCACAATATACATAAATTTATCATTGTATAGGATATTGTTATATTAGAAGAAAAAGAGCACAAAAATTCAGTGGTTTCACCTACATACAATAGATACAGAAAATCAACCCACTGTTCAAATTCAGATGGTTCTCCAGTCTCCACGTCCCTCATCAGATCATCGGATAGCATTGAACTGCAAGGTGTTCAGATTTCCATACATGTAAGTCTAACTAAACTAGTTTGTAGTCCGTAATTGTAAAGTTGACTGAGAAAATGGTGTTGACGATGCCCACTTTCGAGGGTGAGACCACGGATTTATTTGTATAAGGGCGCATTCGCAACACACGTGGCATGATCTAGAGAGATCTCATAATGAGTGACACTTTACAAGGGATCTAAGCTTCATTTCTTTAGTAAAGTCACAAGGCATTTGGTGCATTTGCAAACGGGCTTTATACCTGTTTCCATAGAGCAATGGAGGCCCTTGGGTCGGGCCTAGCAGAGGATCATCGAGTCTCGTGGTTTGGTGGGAATCGATGGGGCGTGCACTTCTTTTTTGTCTAAATATACACACCATGGGGGTACGCTTTCATGAAAATCAATTAAGATAAGAAAATGACTGGTGGGCTCGATTTGGAGGATTGAATATGCGGATTGCATTGCCAACATCCGTGGATGGTGGTCTAATCTATGATGGGTTTGGGGAGCGGGTATCACCTATAAATAGGGGTCATCTTGCCCATTTTGAGGGATTGATTCTTTATGGTACATCCTCTTCCTCATCTCTATAGCCCTTTCTATCCCTCTCATATCTCTGCGGATCTTCCAGCATTCGTAAGATCTGAACCCTTGGTTTTGGACACTTTAATCTGCGCAAACACGCATTTCTATGGATTCATTACTCAATCTTCATGTCATGGCTGGCAGATTTGTACTGGTAAAGAATTTGTTAAACCAATTCATTAGCAAATTGGAAGGATCGACCCCGAGTAGATAATTTTGTATTCCATCTTCCCTTTTGGACCTGATTTCATCATGTTATATAACCAGTAGCACGAGCAACTTGTGTTTGTCTAGCTGCTTGTTCCTTAATTGTACTGCATATTGCCTGCAGGTTGCTCCATACAAGAAGATAAGACGAGTCGCTTTTATCAAGTCTGTTCCAAAAACTCTTGCTGGAAAGATATTGAGAACGGAGCTGCTTAATCATGCCATCTCCAATGTTTCATCTAGATTATGATCAATGTAATTACTCAAAGATATGAACAATGCAAGTGTTAAAAGGAATGCATGGGATTCAATCTTATGTATTTTTTTTTTCATGCTTGATGCCTGCAGAAGAATTACCATGCAGGTTGTTTCATGGTTCTTGCAGTCTCTATTTGTTTTCAGTCATGTACTGTTGGTCTTTTAGATCCTGCCATTTCTGCACTCTCCTTTTACTGTACAAGTGCTTGTAACGATGCTGGCTGCACTTTCAGCAGCTTTAAAAGCAACAACACAGATGAGCCTATATATCAGAAAATAAAAGAGGATTAAAGAACCTCAGGTTTCAGCTGAACGGATTGCTTGTCATATGTAGAAACCACCACCAATAAAGGAACATATATAAAACAATGGCAACCAAATCATTCTCTGTGTTATACATTTTTGACATTTTGACATCTACCATTCAATCAAACCATCTAAACAACAAAAAAAGAAAAGAAAACTAACTCAAAATGCTGGAAAAGGCAAGAACATGACATTTTGAAACCCAAACGACACCTTCCCACCCTCTGTTACACACTTTTGAATACTCTTAAACCTCTATTTTCAATCATTGTCTATACAGTCGCCCGTTAATGACAAGATATTTCATTCACGGTCTGAGAGAGAGAGAGAGAGAATATGAGATATGAAATACGCAAAATGCCGGTTGTTCCGATCGTCTCTACGAAGCTGCTTTGAGATAGAAAAACTTTGCTGAAAACATCCCTTCTCCGGCAACGTCGTAAATGGAAGAAAGGAAAAAAGAAAGCCTTTCTTCTTCTTTGATCTACTGAGAGATAGAAGAGCCTTTCTTCTTCTTTGATCTACAGAGAGAGAGAGAGATAGAGGGCCTTTCTTCTTTGATCTATTGTAAGAGAAATAGAAGGCATTCTTCTTTTTGATCCACTATAGAGAGAGAGAGAGAGAGAGAGAGAGAGAGAGAGAGGAGGGCGTTCATCTTCTTCTTTGATCTACTGTGAGAGGGACAAAATGTCTTCCATCTTTGATCTAAGAGAGAGAGACTGTCATACTCAAAAACCCTCTAGTCTTTAAACGTTAATGGAGAATTGGCCGTTGTGTTACTTTTGTGTTTTCTTAGCATTGTATGACAAAAATGCTGACGTGTCTAATTTTTATAGGTTACAGGTTCTTCCCCTCAAGGGGTGTAAATGGTTTTTCTGACACCACAGGGTCGTGTTTCTGCCTTTGTCAGAAACGTGAGGGGGTGTAAGTGGAGTTAACCCTTCTATAAATGAACAGTTTAACGTTTAAGCCGTTATTTTATAAATATATATATAACAACACAATACAAACGAACTGTTGTGTTACTGAAACAGCAGAAACAGATAAGAATTATAATTTAGAAGTAGAAACGGAGAGTGCTGCTAGATCTTTCCTCAATATCTTTCCCCCAGCATTTTTGGGTATGGAATTAACAAATGATACTCTTCTTATCTTCTTGTAAGGTGCAACCTACAAATCATTAGAAAGGAAATTATTGGCAGTCATAGGATGAGAGTATGATTATTAACCTAATATCTTGGATAAATTATTTCAAATTGAATGAGCTCGTGAATATACATACTGTGAGAATGGCAATTTTCAACTAGAAATATAAATAATTAGAAAAGAAGTCTTTGTTTTTTTTTTGGGTGACGCAGAACCTCCAACCCCACTTAATGGGACCCCACCCACAAGGATCATATATCAGATAAACTCGGGGGCTCGAACCTGGGACCTCCAGTTCCTGAGTTGGAGAGCTTGCCAGTTGAACTAACCCGTGTGGGGATTCTACACAGTTGCCAATAATCTCTCAACTTAAGAGGATTACACATAATTCATTGCAACCCGATCAAACATCTTAGGCATTTTAGCATTAATACGTTCTGAATTTGTTCATTCAACTGATTTATCAGCATGATGCGACCGATTTATTATTTCTTAAGCAATTTGTGCTTTGTTTCATCATTCAAATTCATTTATATTTTAATAAGAGAGGGGAAGTACCTGTTTCGCAATGAAATCTTTGACTTGTATTTCATTAAGAGTACTTTGGGGCCGTCTCACCACAAAGGCCATGGGCACTTGACCGGCTTCCTCATCTGGGTATCTGCAAATATATTATCCTCACATTACTTGCAATCAATTAAGCAGAAAACTGAACAGAATAACCTGTTTTCCCACAACCAAAATGTAGTTGCATTTGAACAGAGATGCAAGACATATTACATCTCTGATTCTCACCAATACATCAACACAAAAGTAATTTTTAAGATCAAACGGTGAAGACACGTAGAGTGTGGGCCTCAAGGACCAAGCAGGAAAGCATCAACATTAACAAGTATGATTAGCATGCTTAATATACATGATTCTTCAAGTTCAGGACTTTAAGCCCAATTTCTCTGGCTTGGTAAAGAAGTTGAAATAAGAAATATATTACAAGTGTTGTTATGTGGACACTGATGCTACTAAGGCATTCGGGAAGCACTGGTGATCCAGCCCCCGGTCCGAATTTTCTGGGGGTCGAAGGGTATAATAGTAATTTTACTTACTGTTATGTTTAACCCTAACTACAGGGTATTTATCATACTTTTCATGATTGCTCTTGTAACACTTTTTCTGAGCTCTGCAGAATAGTAGAACCTAGCTTGTATCCGTGGACGGAGGCACTATTTGCCGAATCACGTAAATCGTTGTCTTGTATGTGCTTGATTTCTTATTCTTCATCTCTGTTTATCTTTCTTTCTTTCTTAACAACACATCCATCATGGGTATACATTAGAGAATTCTTAGCTAGATTATACTTACGGAATCACAGCAGCGTCGACAACATCCTGGTGGGTTTGAAGCAGCTGCTCCAGCTCTGCAGGAGGAACCTGCACAATACAAAACATGAGAACTGATTAGAAATCCAAATACAACTAAGAGTTTGATAGCATTAAACGAAGATGAATCATCAAAATTTTAGCAGAAACTTCTGGTTGTAAAAACTGTTGAAATTCTATTATGATCATAAACAGAGAGCTATATATACTTCTTATATAACATTTCATTTTTCTTAATTGGTCTAATAAGTTAACAGATGCTAATATTACCTGGTATGCTTTGTATTTGATTAATTCCTTTAACCGATCTACAACGAATACAAAACCATCATTGTCAATATAGCAAAGGTCTCCGGTCCTCAACCATCCTTCCGAATCCAAAACCGCATTGGTAGCTTCTTTGTCTCCGATATAACCTACACTAAAATCAAAGAATGATCGATGAATGATTGAACTTCACTTTCATAAATACCGACAAAAATCTTAGTGTTTAGCTATATTAAGAACAGTTTAAGAGTACAATACAAGACGCAACATAGGATTTTTTGGATTGCGACCATTAAAGCTATGTTTGGAATCTCGGATTTTGACAGAAAAGAAAAGAAGATGCTAGAGAAAGCACTTTCTCTTGTTTGGTTGAAGAAGGAAAGAGTTAGGGATTTAGATTTAGAAAGAAAATAACTAAGAAAAAAATTCTCTCTTAGGATCAAAACCTTTCTCCCCAAAAGGTAGAGGTTTTGAAAGAAAAGAAAAGAAAAGTGGAGAGCACTCTCCAACACTCCAACCCAACTCATAGCATATTTTGTCATTTCTTAGCGGCCAATCAACCTTGTAGAATCTATGATAATTCATCGGAAAACCATTGGAAGTCACCAGAATTTGATTTTCTTAACTAAACACTTGAAAAGAAACACTAATCATTTCTTTTATTTTTCTTCTAGAATCCAAGGTTCCAAACACAAACTAAAAGAGATTGGGAAATGAAGAAACATCAGAGAAAAGAAAATTCAAAAAAATATGAAGTTATTACCTTTCATGGTGGTTGGCCCTCTCACCCAAAGCTCCCCTTGCTTGCAAGGTGGCAATGCAACACCCGTGTCCGGATCAACAATCTTCACTTGGCAGTTAGCTAGAAGTAGTCCTGATGACCCTAATCGAAGGGTTTCCTCCGGCCGCAATGCTCGGAAGATACCGGCGGTAGTTTCAGTGAGTCCATAGGCCTTTTAACAAAAAAACATTTAGGCTATGTTTGGTTAGCTAGAATTTGTAGGAAATGAAAAGAAAGGAAAATCAACTTTTCAACAAAATTTGTAGGTTTAGTTTCATTGAAAAATGTGAACTCATTGGAAAGTATTTTCCTAAGTATCACATTTTTAATGAAAAGCCCTCAAAACTTTTCTCTTTAAAATAATGAACACGATGAAAAGAAAAGGATAGTGCACTTTTACCACTACTAACCTGCGCTAGGTGCACCTTCGGAAATCGTTTCTTAAACCTCTCGATCACCTCCTTTCGGATTGCCGCTCCGCCGGAGAAGATGATCTCTAAAGAGCTCAAATCGTAGCCGTCTATCACATTCTCGTCTTTGGACATGGCGACCACAACCGGTGGGGCCACGGAGACGTGAGTAATCTTGAACTCCTCCACTGCCCTAATCATTGCCCGTAGATCAAACTTCTTCATCAACACCAGAGTCTCCCCTAATGCAATCACCTTCATATAGTAAACAAACCCATAGACATGGAAAGGGGGCGTAGTGCACAAAACCACCGACGGAGAATCCCTAACCCTAATTGGCCTGATCCACCCGGCGACCGCCGAGATCCAGTTCCGGTGAGTCAACAACACGCCCTTGACTCGTCCGGTCGTTCCGGACGAGAAGAGAATCGATGCCGCGTCGGACTGGCGCACCTCCACACGGTCGAATTTCTCGCCGGAAATCGTCATCATGGAGCGAAATTCCGGCGAGTCGAGGAGAACGGTGTGGTACCGGAGTGAGGGGAGCTTGTGAGCCGTGTCGGATGTCGCGAAAGCTATATCGGGTTTGCATAGCTCGATTTGGCGGTGAATTTCCGGTACTGTGCTGATTGGATTGGCCGGGGAGATGACTACGCCTAGTGAGAGGAGAGAGAAGTAAAGGATTGGGATTTCGAGACGAGACGGGGAGAGTACGAATGCTGTGTTTCCTCTCGACAGGCCGATTTGGCTTTGCAGAGAAGCAGCTAGGGTTTCGGTCTGTGTTATGAAGTCGGAGAAGGAGACGCGGAAGCCGGTGGAGGAGTCGACGAGGGCGGTGCTTTCGAGGAAGGAAGATCCCCGGAGGAGAGAGAATGCGTAATCGGCGACGGAGAGAGGTGCGGACTCCGACGGCAATGGAGCTTGCGGTCTCAGGCTGTGGAAGATCTTAGTTCTTGAGCAGAAACCGCTCTTTGAATCGATCGTAGAAGGATTAGGGTTTGGTTCCGCCATTGGAGAAACAGAGATGTAAGCGAAAAGGTTGTTAAGTTGGGTTAAAACAGTTGGGGACACCACGTGGTTAAGACCAAAAAAAAAAGTTGGAAGCTTCCGTGTCTTTCTCGTGGAAACAGCCAGATCAGCTCTGGCAATAGCAACTCCCTTACGCTTTATCTCGTGAACAAGGGTTTGTTTGCTTGCTTGTGAGTTAGGTTGTCGGGAAAGCTTATTTCCGGGTAGTCTAAACCGTTACGTAGTTGTTTTATCGCGTTTCATATTAACTATATCTGCAATACGATAAACATTGATAGGAGAGAAAGATAGGATCTCTTATATATATACGTGCAAAGATGCACCTACGGATTAAGGGAACCCCAATTTTATATTTGAGGGACAAGTATAAAAAACTAATATGTGTCCAAAAGTCTAAAGGTCGGTCTATTAGCAACAAACAATAACTGCTTTGTTCATTTATAACCAAAAATCCACACCAAATCCTTTTTCAAGTGCACCTTCTACTATTTATAGAGAAACTATCTCAAAATATCGGTTCTCTATCAAGACAGGTGTTAACATAATCCAACATATCCTCATGCAACATGCACATGAATGGTTTAATACGAAAAAATAATCTCATGTATGGGTTACATGTTAGCTAACTTAATCATAAATGACCCTTCTCTCTAGTGGGTTGTCTTGTGTTCAAGAAAGCATGAATTGACGTAACATGTATTGACATATAATCAAGATTTTAAAATCAATCTTCTCCCTCTATAGAAATACACGTATAAAATCATCCTAAGATACAAAGTACTGAGGTTTTATGGTGTATACCGCGAAATATTTCTAGGGTTTTAACTTGCTTATGTGGAGGGATCCTCTCCATATATGAACATATATAATAAGCAAGGGAATTTTCGTCAACAGTGTCTCTAGTTTTTTTTTTTCTCATGAATGGAGCCTTGTTTTAATGTTTCAGTTTGCCACAGGGTTTTTATTCTTGGGATTCTGGATCGGACCAAGATTGAAAAAAAATTGGATCAGATCGGATTGGATCAGTCCAACCCAAAGCCAATTGAAAAAAAAAAAAAATTGGCTTGGTTGGATCAGTCCAGTGTATCAAGTGGCTTTGGATCGGACCGATCCAACCGATATCGATCCGGATTGGCCAATCCGAATCGACCAATCCGATTGGCCGATCCAGATCGATCCTTGAAACAATGGTTTGCCATTGAGGGACATGTAGCAATTTTAACACTTGCATAAAGGGACAATATAGTTTTTTTTTTTTTGCTTTTTTTGATTGTCCGAAGGCTTGATAGGAAAGATTAACTACCTCACACACCCACACGGTGAAGACGAGAATTGATCCCAAGACTTGAGTACAACCCCATCAAGTCCTTACCACTTAACCAAGTGGCACCTTCAGGGACAATATAGTTGAGTCACTCAAACTTTGGGATCTCGAATCTATAGTTGTGAGTATTCTCTTTTATGATCATTGTCCTTGCAAGTTGGATTGTTAGAAATACATGCGGGAGAAACTGATCATTTAATACGAGTGACCTCGGATAAGATCCCCTTAGGTATAGTAGAGTTGATGTGATAGCGAATTCCATGAGATCCCATGTGAATATGATATCTTCCCAGGTTCACTTCCCTCGGGGTTACATATTATTCCTCGAGGGCTATTTCTACAAGTTTGCCTTTGAGGTTCAATCGGGTCTTTTTAAGGGAAACAAATCCATAATTATGTCTTTTAAGGGAGATAAGACCTATAACAAATCAACTCTCTCGAGGTGATGAGCCTTGTGAAATGACTTTTGATCTTCTGAAAGAGAGTTAGTAAGAAGGACAAAAGGGATTGAAATGTATGCCGAGATGCTTCTAGTAAAAGCAATATCTCAGGTGCCCTTTGAGCATACGGGTAAATTTTGTCATAGAGAGGTTTCAATGGAAAACTTGTGCGTCCCCAAAATCAACATGTTCATATAGTTGGCAGCGCAAGATAGATCAAGTCCCGTAGCTTATTATTCTCCAAAAACATTATTGCTGAACTACTTGTCAAATTTGTAATCACCACCTTGAAAATACCATATATATTCTTTGTGAATGCACTGTTTCCTTTTAACTTCTGGAATCGAGTTGTGGACTTGAGCATCTTTCCAAACTTTTTTAATCAATCATTGTGGATCTGGTTAAAAGATAATTGTTCCTTTTCCTTGTGAATCCTTCTTTGCGCCTCCCTTGGAACACTTTCTTTTCTTGTGCCATTTGGCATCTTTGGTTAAACATAAATCATTCTACCTTTTCTCAACTTAACCCAAGAAACATTGACCTTCTTTGCACCATCAAAAAGAATGCTTTAGAGTTCTTTGTCAACTCTAAACAAAATCCCGAGGTCAGTTGCAGGGGCAAGGAACTAGTACATATTGGTTGGACTGTTCCCCCAAGCGGTTGGCATAAGCTCAACACTGATGGCAACTCTTGCACAATCCAAGGACGAGCGGGATGTGGCGACGTTATTCGGGATGACAATGGTGTGTGGATCTGCAGCTTCATGGGTTCCATCGGCAATGCGACTAACACTTTTGCCGAGCTTTGGGTAGCCAGGAAGGGTTTCCAACTTGCTTGAAGCCATGAGATTCGCAAACTAGTGATTGAATTAGATTCACAAGTTGCTGTTCAAATGATCGCTAGCCTTGTTGATGATTTTGATTTGAACTTTGCTCTTATTATGGACTGTAAACATCTTTTGAACCTAGACTGGTCGGTTTCTCTTCAGCACTCTTACAGAGAAGGAAACTTTTGTGCTGATTACCTAGCTAAGAAGGGAGGGGAGGGATACACTGATATGATCATTCTTGAGGGACCCCCCTCTCCTGTCTAGAAACTTTTATTTGATGATGTATCTGGTTGGTGTGCTGCACACGCTTATGCCCCGTTTATGATTAGTGCTAATGAACCCCTTAGACAAAAAAAAAAAAAAAAAAAAAGAGAGTGGATCAGGTGCAGGTGTCGTGTGGGTGAGTGCGGGCGGTACTTTATTGGACCACGTCAGCTAAATTCATGTGAACAAGAAAAAAAAAACATTTTAGATTTTTTTTTCTTTCATTCACATGTGCAGGTGGCCAATAGATTGCATAGCTTTAAATTTCGGAAACATCACTAATTTCGGCCGCCCAAACGAAATCGAAATATCCGAAATTTCGGATATTTCGACAAAATTTGTTTTTAAATTAAAATAATTGGCCGAAATAATGTCCAAGATTGGCCAAAATTTCGATTTCAGACCGAAATTTCGGATGTTTCGTCAAAATAAATTCATTTATTTTCTTATTTACAATATTTAATATAGGTATAATTTAGCCAATTTCTTTCTTTTTTTAATAGTACTAAGTAATAACTTCTAAAATATAAATAATAAATTTACTCAATAAAAAAGTGATATTTTCATTAAAATATATA
>JAUPMG010000017.1:15594820-15621618 GCA_031762675.1 Pachysandra terminalis | reverse complement strand
AAAGTAATTAAAAAACCTTAATTAATTTAATTGAATTAGTGCTGAATTCACCAAAAAAAAAGAATTATTGCTGAATTTTTTTTTCCATGCTTTTAACGAGCCGAGCTTTTCACGAGCCGAGCTTTTGCTAGCCGAGCCTGAGCCTTGAAAAAATAGCGAGCCTGAGCCGAGCCTGAGCCCGAAATTTATTATCGAGCTTGAGCCGAGCCCGAGCCAAGCTCGGCAAAGCTCGGCTCGTTTACACCCCTAGTAGGAAGCTCACTTTTTCTGGACTAAGCAAGACTTTACAATATGGATCTTTGGCAATAACATGATCGTCTCTGTTCATTAGAGTTACTTTGTCTATGGCTGTATTTTCTGAGTTGAAATATGCACACCATTCATCAAAAATGTTAGAGATAGTGGGGGGCTCATATTCACTAGTCTCTAATCCAAGGGGAGGGAGCCTCTCGTAGTACGGTAAGGGTATATTGGGTTTTTGTCCTATATCTCGGGTAGGAGTATAAGTTGTAACCCTAATTCGTTTTTGACATAGCGAAAACTTCTCTCCCGTGGACGTAAACTTTGCCGAACCACGTATATCTGCTTGCATTGTTTTGATCTTCGTTTTATGGTGTTTATTATCATTGCTTGATCCTGGTCAACAAAAAGTACTAGCAGATGCAACTCAGCAATATATTAAACTTATATTTGAGGAATTCAATGTGTGGGTCGATTATCCACCAGTTAACTTGTGTCGATATTTACATTTCAGATGATTCATACTTACTCTCTGTTGATAATTGGTATAAGTAAATTCTTATTTGATATCCATGTCTTGTTTACTAACTTTGCTTGGCTATGCAGTAATGTACTTGCAGTCCAATCCAGGGGGTGCCACTGTTTTTGGCTGGATAATTGATCGGACGCTTATTAACACAATCGTCTTTGTTGAACTATCACTGGTTCTTTTTGTCCTCGGGAAAACCATAGTTGTCTAAGCCGCAAGAGAAACTTCTGGAGTGAAGATTATATGTTAAGAATGTCGACAAGCCGAAGTCTCAGGTCATGTTTACTTATGTGTTAAGCAGCATTATTTAACATTCTGGTGCTGTTAGAGGTGCATCCATGGCTTCCATAGGTAATGTATCCTTGTAAGCAGTGACACTATTTGTTGTTGTAACTTAAAAGCTGAGATTTTGGGCATTGAGAATGATCAGTGTGCAACTACAATCTTCAATTTGTTTATTTATCTATTTTATTTGTTTTACACTTTGAGGCTTACTCTCGTAAGAGATGCAGAATTATCAAGTGATTTAGGTTGTAGTAGTGGTTTGAATCAGGTGCTGTTTTGGTGGGGCCCGGCGGGATGTCTCACATCACAGGGTCAGCCCTATGATCGTTCTAACAGGCAATCCGATCTCGTAAAAGAAAGATGGTTTTCTTACAAAATATGCATGTTTGGATATCTAGAAAGTGTGGGTCTTAAAGAAAATGTTTTAATCAACAAAAAAAAGGGTCTTTCTGTTGCTTTTCTGATAATAAGGAATGGAATTTATAAAAAAGGAAAATGAAAAGACGAGGAGAAGAGCATGTTCCCCATCCTATCCTGGCTAAGAAAACTTCACTCTTCTTGAACTTGTGCAACGAAGGGTAAAATGGATAAATGATAAAATTTTCTCATTCATTTCTACACACCAAACATCAAAATAAAGATTTTCTGTTAGTCATAAATTTGTCATAATACAATCAAGTAGTTTATAGGAAAATTAAATTTTACTTTTTTGGTATATTAGTTTTCCAACTAACTTTCTGGCAAACTCTTGGCATCGCGGAGCCTAATAGTTTTTTCAAGGCAAATACTAGGGTCAGCACGCGGCCTATGACACAATCAGGTTGTACCATACCTGGTCCATGCTTCTGCCTATCTTGAGCAGGTCAGCACACGGCCTATGACACAATCAGGTTGTACCATACCTGGTTCATGCTTCTGCCTATCTTGAGCAGGTCAGATCGTGTTGTGCTATGCCACGGGTCGTGAAACCCTTGCATGGCTTACAAACCGTGTCTGGGCAACGGTCAACCATATTAGGTTTACGTACTGGCCAGACATGTTGTACACCCTAGGTTCAATTAGAGGTGCAACTCGATTCGGCTTGAGTAGGATTGACCTCAACGCAATCCTAAACCAACCTTCTTGAAGGTCAACCCAAATCCAACCCAACTTGATTTGAAACCCATATTATGAAACCCAAACATCAAACTGATTTTATTTTATAAACCCTAAACCCAATCCAAACTACAATTTTGGATTAGTTTAGACTGAGTTGATAAGCACAGTCACAACTTGAGTCATATATTTGGACTTATAACAACGTAAATAACGTGTAAAAATTTATACCAACGAGCTTATTTAAAAAAATACATACTTTTAATATATATATTATATCTATGTTAATTCAGTTTGGGTTTCGGGTTGGATCAGGTTGCCCGAAGACCTAACCCAAAACCGTTGTTTTTTTTTCCAACCCAAACCGATCAACAATCGAGTTGGAGTCATTTTGGTTCGAGTTAGCCCGACCCAAGTTGCACCTCCCTTAGGTTCACCAATGGTGCATCTTAAAGGTTGAAAGTCCAACTAGACCATGTTGACTTATGTCTTCTCAACCCTTCTTTTATAGGGCGGTTGAAAGCATATATATTATATTTACACTACATCCCTCCCCTTCCAACAGTTTTAATCTGTCTCTGTCTGTTTGTACTTCAATGGCTATAAAAGAACCAACAGATTTCAACTCCTCTCTTTTTATTACAAACAAACTGATCCCAACTCTCTCTTTTCATCGTCTACTTCACAACCGTTAAAAGTTCCTGGTTTCTCTTAAAAGTCAAATCGATTCAATTCCTCATTTATGGGCGATCTTCATGTACAAACAGAAGAATCTTCCGTTCGAATCCTTCTCATCGATCCAAAACCACCCCAAAACAAAAAAGAAGAGAAAGAACAGAAGGATATCGATCTCGATCGAACCCTCCGACGTTTAGAAGCTTTTCTCTGTTTCTTCGGTTTCTCTCAATCCTCTCCACGCAGCCTTTTCCTCTCTTGGGCTTCGTTTCTCCTTGTTGGTGTTTCAGTACCAATCGTGATACTCGAGCTTTCTCGCTGTTCGGGCTGCGACAACAAGTATCAGATCAATAATTTCGAGCGCGACATCTTAGCTTCTCAGGCATGTCTTGCCGCTGTTTCTCTGCTCTGCGTTTCGCACAATCTACGCAAGTACGGTATTCGGAAATTCCTCTTTGTCGATCGGTATCAGGGACAGATGGTCCGGTTTCGGAAGGAATACATCGAGAAGATCAAGGTGAGTGGTACCCCCAATTAAGTTGTTGTTTCTTTACTTTCTCTTCTCTTTTACTGATTTGGAGAAATTTACTTGATATAGATTTCTGAGCAAGTGTGTGTTTGTGTGTGGGTGTGGGTGTGTGTGTGTGTGTGTGTGTTTGTGTGTGTGTGTTGTGTGTGTGTGTGTGTATTATGTGTGTTCTTGGTAGCAGATTTAAGACTGTGTGTGTGTGTGCACTTGGTAGCAGATTTAAGACTAAAACCATAGATAAATGTTGGAAGAAACAACTAGAGAACAGAACCATTTATCATAGCTTGTCCTGTTTAGATAAAAATTCCCAAATGCCTTATGATCATTTGATTCAAATTGAGACTGAGACCATTTCGATTCAGATTTTGAAATTTAGATGAAATATGATTTCTTAGGAACCTACTAAAAGATAAGTATCCATAGCATGTGAAGATGCTCGAGTTCATCATGTAAGGATGCCACCCTTGTTAGTGTGCTATTGGTAACTTGGCCACACGCCTGAACCAGTGCTTTTCAGTTTATTGATTTTGTTTTCCTTCAACTTATCATTAGGCCAATCTTTTCTTTCACTACACCATTTCAAGTTGGTTGTTTACTATTAGGGATAGCAATGGGGCGGCTTAAACGGGTATCCTGCCTTGCCCCCTATTGGAGCAGATTTGGCACAATGTGAATCTAACTCGTCATGTTTCCGTTCAAGTTTATACAGAAATATATTTTTAAAAGTAAATATGTTAAAAATAAATTATATCCTTTTTACTTGAAAATTGTTTTTTCTGTATATGTGTTGAAGTCATGACTAGATTAGGAGCGGGTTTGGTATAGGTCCTATAGGGTGGACTCTGTTAGAGATAGTGGGTGGCTCATATTCACTAGTCTTTAGATCCAAGGGGGAGGGACTTGAGGGGCCCCATGGGGTGGAGCGAAGCGGTCCCCCTGCAGTACGGTAAGGGTATATTGAGGATTTTCCCTATATATTGGGTAGGAGTATAAGTTGTAACCCTAATTCGTTTTTTACAGTGGAAACTTCTCTCCCATGGACGTAGGCTTTGCCAAACCACATCAGGTGCATTGTTTTGATCTTCGTTTTACTGTGTTTATTAATATTGCTGGATCCCGATCAACAGACTCCTTTAGGGATGGATTACAATTTGCAAAAACCAGCCCTATGCCATCCGTATTTAGCATGTAACCTGTCCAGGTCATTGCATACAACAATCCACCAACTCAATAAGAGTTAAATTAATTCCTTAAGATGTTTTTTTTTATGTACCAAACTTATACAGTACTAAGAGTTTATTTGGATGTTTTTATTTGTTTAGGGTTTCTTCCACTTGATCTTTTGTGTGGATTTTACCATTTAGTTTGTGCGGTCATGTGTTGTTTATCTGTGCAAGTCATGAATCATGGTGGGTACTTATTGCTATCTTAATAGCTATGGTCGTGTTGTGGAATTATCTTTAATATGTTATCTGTAGCTTGGTTGCACCAATTCTTTCCAGTTTATTGATGTTGTTTTCCTTCATCTTGTCTTCAAGGCAATCTTCTCTTTTGTTCAAGCACATACAACACTACATTAAGAATGATATTAGTTGTTGCTTGAGATGTATTTTCTGATGCAACAACATTATACAATACTAAGAGCGTTTATTTGATAATTTTATTGGTTTAGGATTCCTTCTACTTGCTCATTTTGTTGATATTACCGTGCGTCTTTTTGAAGACTGCCCGTGAGGTCATTCACATTATATACGTACATCATGAATCATGGTGGCTTTCTATAACAATCTTAATAGCTTTGGTTTTGTCGTGGACTTATCTGATCACAATCTCTCTATCAGCCTGTGTTTTGTTTAACCTGGTATGCAATTTTGAAGTAATCCACTTTGACGATTACGGGAAGCTTCTAGAAAGGGATTCCGATGTTTCTGTATTTGTCAAGGACACAGTAATCTCAGGCATCATGTCTCCAAAATCAGCCATTGGTTCCGGATTTATCTTCTTCTGGAGTTCTTGGTCGTGACAACAAGTCTAGTTGTAACTCTCTTTCAGACCACAGGATATCATGGAACCATCACACTTATCAATGGTGGTGATTTTGCAGTAAGCATATCGTTACTAATTTCTTAGTTGATAATCTAGAGGATTCATGCATTTCTTTTAGCAAATGATGTGAGAGTTAGACTACTATTCATATTCCAACTTAGGTGATGAGCTTCATAAAAAGGCAATCCCAACATCGCCATTCAACTGGAGGTCCTAGGTTCAAGTCCTTGGGCTTACCTGATATATGGTCCTTGTGGGTGGGGGGTCATGTACCTGGGATTTACCCTGTCCGGCTGTCCACACCAAATGGGGTCGGGGGTTAAACGGCACAAAAAAAAAAAAAAATCGCCATCCAACCAACATGTTGTTTTCTTGGATATAGCTCCAATTATCACAATTACTCAATCTGACCGTAACTTTTGGAGGCAGTCTCCTAGGTTGGCCCATCGGACGAGGTTGTATGCCTGTTGTGTATATGCATAATATGGCCGTGTTTTTTTCTTTTTGTTTTGGGTGACGTGGAACCCCAAGCCCACTTGGTGGGGACAGGGTAAACCCCGGGGATACCCACAAGGACCATATATCAGATAAGACCAGGGACTTGAACCCTTATGGTCGGTGTTGTTGAACAGTTTTACAGCTAATGCATTGGGCCCTTAGGATTTTCCTTCTTTACATTCTGCTAGTAAAATTCAGTTTTCTCGAAATACTCAAGATCCATTCTTCTTTGGTACTACTGGTAGGTCTCTTCAATTGTTCAGGTTGTGGGATAACACTTTGCTTGCATGCAGCTGCAAACATTTCCCATAGAGCTCAAGGAATTGCATCTGTTGCAAGTAGATGGCATGCTTTAGTAACATGCTGTTCTAGTGATGCATCTCAATTAAGAGTCTCGAGTTGCATGGGGAACTTGGAGGCTGCCAGTCCAGTGGGCTCATTATCATTAGACTACTCTGAAAGCGATTTGGAGTCGTTGGATTATGTTGCAATTCCCACAACTACACAATTGGCTTCTTATATGTCTACATTCCACAAAAGGCAAGCCTTTGGTAAGTAAATCAAATCAACCAACTCTATATTATATTTTTTCTCTTCTTTTTAGATTTTTCTAGCTAGAAAGCTAGATAACATGCTGTTCAAATCACTAGAACTTTTTTATAATGGAGCAAAAAACCGTCTACACTGTTATTTTTTTTTTCTTTCTTTTGATCAGTAAGCACTGTTATGTTTTTTATCGAAGTATGTATACTCTATTATTTGATCATGTGCATATTGTTCTTAGTCACCAAACTTTGAGGCAGAGGACTTAATTTTTGGTTCCATCTTGAGAAAACCCACATGAACCTACTTATAATTTTTGTGTGCTGCATTTCTCCTTGAAAATTCTTTTAGGACCTATTGAATGCAACTTTCTTTATCTTTCGTTACAATCCTTTCCAATACGTTAATGTCACATGTACTTGTAACTACTGCCTCCCATTATGCTACATGGATCCTTTCGGTCTTTATTATTTCCTATCTTGGGTTCTATCATCGATATTGATACTTGACTGTTGTCACCGTCTTTATTAATTCATGCTCGTCTTGAATAGTTTATGGCTCTTTTTTTAAGTAGATCCCAGCTTTTGATCCTTCCAAGTTGATTTGGAAGTCTTCAGTCCCTTCAAAGGTAGCCTTTTTTGGCTTGCTCAGCCTCTCTAGAAAGAATTCTCATGGTGGACCATTTGATTAGCAGAAATCGGGTGATACCCAATAGGTGTAATGTGTAAATCGGATCAGGAATCGGTTGCTCGTATCCTCATTCAGGGCATTGTAGCTTCTGCATTATGGGCATACCTACAGAAATTTGACATATCTCAGCCTGAATTGGTGAAGGATCTCCTCGACTCTTGGGGTTGGAAGAGGGGTGATGAAAGGAGGAAGATTTTATGGGTTGCGTGTTCATTTGCTTTTGTTTGGCCTGTTTGGTTGGAGAGATACAGGATAATTTTTGAAGACGCTTAATGGAATCTGGGAGATTTTAGGAGGAACTACAATATTCCAGTGGGTTTCCACTCGGGCAGAGTTTAAAGAAGTATCTTTTTCCAACTTTTTACATAACTACGAGGGGTTTTATGGACACCATAACTCTATGTAGTGGGGTTTTCTTCCTTTGTTAGCTCTTGCTTGGCCCTAGCATATTGTTGTTATGTGGAGACTGATGCTACTGAGGCATTCTAGACGTAGTGATGACTCAGCCATCGACTCCGCTGCTCGATGGCTGGATCTCTGATGATACTGTTCAATCTCTTCTCTCTGCCACACTCATTTTGCATTTCATATATCTATTTGAATGCTTTTTCATGACAGAGCACATTTTGGTTGTCTTGTTAGTTCAAGTCTTGTAAATAGATGAATAGATGCTTTAATATGCTTCTCCTTCTGCATGAAGAACCTCACTTTGATGCATTCATTTTTTCCCTGCTTAACCATCCCATACTTAACTGAATTATTCACCTCTTTGCAACTTGTTCAGCAGTTCTCATTTTTTTCTTCCTTGCGTCGTTTTGTGATAAGTGATTCCTTATAATTGAATTATTCACCTCTTTGTACAAAAGATATTGAAGCCATAGACCCTTAGGAATTAATACTCGTAAGTTGTCGAGTGCGTCATCCGTATATGACAGATCTTGTACTCTAATGCCGCGGGTTGTTGCCTCTTCAGAAATCTGTGATCCAAAGGCTTTCACTTGAGCATCTCTTGTCATCCTCATTTAGTCACCAGTGGAGGCAAGTTTTGCCAGGGTCAACTTTCTCCTCCACCCTTGCTCAGTCTCTCAAGGGGCATCATTAAGGACGTCGCTCTTAGATGATTAAAAGACGTCTACTACAATTCTTTTTGGTAACTCAGATTTAAGGGAGATTTGTTGTTATGTGGAGACTAATGCTACTCAGGCATTCGGAAAGTACTGATGATCCAGCCATCAACCCTAAATTTCTGGGGGTCTGGGGTATAATAGTATTCATGGCTGCTCTCTGTAAAACTTTTTATCTGAGTTTTGGAGAATAGAAGAATCTGGTGTGCAGCCGTGGACGTAGGCACTATTTGCCGAACCACGTAAATCTGTGACTTGTGTGTTCTTGGTTACAATCATGCTCAGAAGTTTGTTTCCTCTCTCTCTCTCTCTCTCTCTCTCTCTCTCTCTCTCTCTCTCTCTCAAAGTATCTCAGAATCTTGTTCCTGCCCCCAAATTATGGAGGAGATCAAAATGCATTCCATAGTTTCATCAAAGGATTCCAAGCACATCTTGTAGGTAAAGGGTATTTTTAGACCAAGATTTACCATCATGAATCTCTAGTCCAGAGCTGAAATGACATTTTAGAACTAATGCTGCCATCTCTTTCTAGCCAATTCTCATAGGTGGATATTCAGAAATGTCCAAGTAGGTCATCTAGTATAAGTCAATTCTATCTTCATCTTAACCTTTGGAGTTGAGGCATAGAGATTTCTCAATACCATTCTGACTTTATCTTTGCTTTTAACTACTTTATTTCAAACATGTTGATGATGCTGACAGTTTTATTATCCGTAGCAAGCTCACTTTTTCTCGACTAAACAAGATTTTGCATCATTCGAATTGTTTTGTCGCTGTATTTTCTAAGTTTAGTCATCGAACAAGCATAGTGTTAAGTATCAGCCGATTCCGAGTCGGATCAGCCGATACAACTTGAGATCAGTTTGGGACGAGTTATGATCCCAAGCTGATCCAGAAAATTGCTAAAGTTCTCTGATGCGGTCCGAAACAGTCAGATCGTCCGATCCAGACTATCTGATTCGGTTTCGGACGAGTCAGATTGGACGATCCAATATAGATCGTATGACACTCCTAAAAAATTTTATGATTTTAAAAAATAAATAAATAAAAATTAGGCCATGTTTGAATCCACTGATCCCCGATCTGATACCAAAGTTTAAACAATATGCAAACAAATACTGGCAGACAAAAGTCAGCAATATCTTAAGCTTATATACGAGGAATTCCAGGCATTGATCTTGTTTAACTTTTCAATATTTATGTTGTAGATGATTCATACATGCTTTCTGCTGATAATTGATACAAAAATAGTCTTGTTTGATATCCATTTATCATGTACTCAGCTTACTTGGCTATGTAGTGATGTACTTGCAGACCAATCCTGGGGGTGTTACTATTTTTGGCTGGACGGTTGATCGGGCACTGGTCAACACAATCTTCTTCCTCGAGTTATCGCTGGTTCTTTTTGTCCTTGGAAAAACCACAGTTCCCTAAACCACAAGCGCCACTCCTTGCGGCGAAGATTTTTCTGTTAAACCATGTTGATAAGCAGCAGTCCCAGGTCATGTTTACTTCATGTGTCGAAACTGCAAAATATTTAACCAGCACGACACATCGAAGGGAGGTACAGGTATCTGGATCAAGTCTTTTAACATTCTGGTGCTGTTTAGAGGTGCACCCATGGTTTACTTGTAGAGATACTGTTTGCAGCAGTAACATATAAGCTAAGTTTTGTTTTTGTGTCTTGAGGATGATTTTATTTATTTGTTTGTTTTGCTGAGACAGACTCACATCATCAAGTGATTTGAAGTTTTTATTCTCTGTTTTCATTAGTAGTTGAAGTTTTTCTTTCTTTTCGAGAAAACCTACATTGCACACTTCATTATGGATTCAAACCATCCAAGGTCAGGTCCTTATTTTTTTTAAAAGTTCTGATATCAGGCTTATATGGCTATTGCTTTTTGGCGACTGTTCCTGTTGATTTGAATCCATGGTTTTTGTTCGTGGACCCCTCTATTCTGAAAAACATGGCCTTTTCTTATTGGCTACTGTTCCTTCTAAGTAATAGTAACCAATGAAAACTAGTAAAAAAAAATTTCAATAGGACTGGGTACCAAAAAAATGGGTTGTCACCTGAAAAAGAAAAAACTCGACATCGGCAAGTCTTGCGATAATTTGTATGGCTTGGACTGCAGCCCTTCCCTCCACCCATCAAATTGAGGACAGCGGGCTTGGATAGCCTATTTTTTATCACCTTGTCTCGATTTCCATGTTTTAGGATCAGATCAGCATGAAGTGACCAAACTCCTTTATCATGTATTATCTACGAATGGTCTTGCTGCCCCCATCCAAGGCAAGAGTAGTTGGAGCTTTATTGCAGTTGAGCATGTTAAGAGCATATTTGAATTTGATGGGAACTCCCTCGTTCATCACACGAACACCTCGAATGAATATCGAATAATACCAACAAAATTGCATAAAACAATCGTTGAAGAACTTCAGATGAATTGAGTGGTTAGTTGTACGATCATACAAGTTTCCCTCGAGCCAGAAAAACAATTTTGAAGTCATAAAAGTGAACAAAAGTAACCAACGATCAACCATAATCAAAAAAAGGCGCAATATAATTACATGAAGCAACTAAGGTAGCAGGATCAAGCTTAAAAATCTCCATTCAGGAATCCTTATTTCCCTTATTTCGCATTAGATAACACAAGCTGTTAAAGAAGTTAGAAAAGGTATGCAAAGGTAAAGACAATGAGGAATTAAGAGAGATGGGGAAGAAGTTATAAAAAGAGTTATTAAGCGTGCGCATACGCAGAGAGGTGATTGTGTTGTTCTAAGTCAAGGATTTTATTTGAATTATTTATTATTGTTCTAAAATCTGATCTCTAATGAACACAATACATGATTTTCATGCATGCAAAACAGCAAGCTATTCGCACAATAAGTTACTGAAATATTCTAATCAAGCATTAAAAGACTAATCCCTAAGACAAACCCACAATCAACTAGTGCAAAGGTCATTCAATTTCTAACACAGTGGACCTAAAGTAAGGACTTCCTAGCTAGCATAGGATTCACCCAATAATCAATTAGGAGGTCAAATACCTATTCTAGGACTGCACATAAAATTCAGGTTCTAAAAACAATAAAATACATCCAAAATAGCTTCTAAAACAAGAAATATTATCCTACCAAAATTTTTACACGGGTTTCCTAGATAATCATAATTCTAACTACTCTCTTAGTCAAACTCCAACAAATAATAATAAAATCTTAATCTAAATAGGACTCAAATACACGGATTTACTAAAGAATCCATAGGTATGACACAATTAACAAGTATGAGCCTAAACATACAATTAATTGAATTGTTTCCACATCAGTGACAAATCATAAAAGCAAAATACAATAAAAATAAGAGCCGTGATTTACTGGTGGGCTTTTGCAAAGAGAGACCCCTGTTGGAAGGTATACCTATTGGTACAGTATCTCACACATAGAAACTTATTTGGGAACCCCACTTTTTCACATATACATTTGGTCAATCCCAACAAACCAAGTTTGAGTCCCAAAGAATTTACCACTTGGAATGAAAGGCTCACCTAAAATTAAGATTTTTTTGTGTAAAACCTGCGAAATATTAAAAAATTGTAAGGCCATTGATACAAGTGGCAGAACTTAATATACATGTACTATTTCGGCTTATATAGGTTAAAAACTGTACATATGGCTAATCCAAAAGGTTCCTAGTCAAATGGACGGTTTGGATTGGCCAGATCATTCTTCCACACAGCTAAAACTGCCCAGGCGCAACAGCCAATGAAAGCTGTTGCAGTAGTGCAGAAAATTTTTTGCCTAAAAATTAACTACAGAAATAAGGTCAAAAACCAATTTTAATAGGAAAAAGCTAAAAACAAAATTGGAAACAGAATATTATAATTAATAATGTAAAACATACAACAAATTTCACCCCCAAAAATTAGCACCTTTTGTACCTGTAATAATGCCTACAATGACAGGACCTCCCTATGGCCCAAGTGCATCGTTTTTGACACATTCTTAAAACATTTTTCACGGATGTGATGACTCACTTCTAGCAAGAATTGAATCAATGAGAGGAAGCCTAAGATTTATAGCTGAACCCCTGATTCCACATATACACTATTTTTGGCCCTACTTTTTTAACCATCCACAAAATACCTACCAACCAGGACCACAATATGCTGGCACCATCAAAAAATGAACTGCTCGACCACACTATACAAGTGTTAATTTCAAAATAAATATACTTTGTAATCTAGAATTGCATTTTCTTATTTCATTTATTTGATATGATTTCTATTTCTTTACAGAGAATCCAAGGTGAGATAAAATCAACCCTTGGTACCAGATCCAAGACCTACTCAACTCTCTCCAGCCCAGCAAATTCAAGAAAGCTTAGCATGGTAACCTGTAAAGCCTTCGATCGGAAAAAATTTGCATCATGATACCTCTAACTCACTAACTTTGATGCATCCTCAAAAGAAGAACCCTATAAGAGAAGGGCAAGGGGAAAGAATCTGATCACTATATTTAAGGAGAAGCCTACTGAGGATGGATATGAAGATGCAATACTAATCAAGTTGAGCTGGATATTCTGGCAAAAGTTTTCGGGGGAGATACCAACTTTTGTTCATAGAGAAATAGTACACTCACGTCAAAACTATAAAAAAAATAACTAAAATAAAATTGAGAAAATCTAAAACATAAATTGTTAATTTTAACAACAAAACCAAAAAAAAAAATCAAAATTCAATAGTAGGCAATCAACATTAACATTGACAAAAATGCATTATCAAACTATAAAACCAAATCCGCCATCCCAAAGTATCAAAGACCGAATCTTCAGTCAGATTACGTTTCATCAAATCATTTCAGACAGAAGCTATTTAGATCTTTTGGACTTCTACTAGTCCTATAGATTCTTATTCCAAAACCCACTGCACCTTCCAGTCTCTGCTTTACCCATCTAAAACATCTTAGCCTACTACCGTTTACCTTATCTCCTATTGGGACTGCTGTTAGATACTCGCAGATATGTTCACTCCTTACCTTATTTTTCCTAGATTTTCACAAATTTAACTTGGCATCGTTATCTCACCTACACTCAATCTTATGAGTATGTGGCCGTTTTCCAACCTAGTAGTTGTCTTATATAATTTTCCTTTCAGCTTTGGTGGAATATTTTGGTCACATAACTCTATAAACACTTCTTCTCTTAAGCCATCCATTTCCATACTATATGCAAAATCCTCGTTAATATCCCTCCACTTTAAAAATAATTGATCCAAAATAACAAAAGTGGACACTACCAAAAATTTCCTGGTTCTCAAGTAAACCATTGCTTCGCCTCAGCTGCTATTTGTACTAAAAAAGCATTCCGTCTTCACTGTAGGAGGAGAGATAACTGCTAACACACTATGTACAGTTATATACATTAATACATATATATCATAGACACTTTTACTGATCAAAAAAAAGCATTCCATGTATTCCATATTAACTTCATAACCTTTTTCCTTTTTCAACGTACAATGAAGATTGTATTAGAACAAAAACTGGAGTGTACAAAGAGGTGTCAAGAGATTGCACCCAGAGTGTGTTTATTAAAGATAAACAGATTCTTGATAGTGTTCTTACGGCCAATGAGATAGTGGAGGAAGGGAGAAGATTGGGGAAAGAGGAACTTGTGTGCTAGTTGGATTTTGAAAAAGCCTATGACAGGATTGAGTGGCAGTTTTTAGATGCGATGTTAGAATGGAAAGGTTTTGGTCAAACAGAAACATATCCTTCTCCTTTGCTCTTAGTGGTAGGGTTTTAGGTCATCTAAAGTTTTCTAGAGATCCTCAGCAGAGGGACCCACTTTCCCCATTCCTTTCACATTAGTTGGGGATGTTTTTAGCCATTTTCTTAGTAAAGCCGAGGAGTGGGGGCTGAGTTCTAGATTTAAAGTCGGTAGAGAGCAGGTATCTATATCCCGCCTTCAGTTGGCAAATGGTAGGGTTTTAGATGGTCAAACAGAAACGTATCCTTCTCCTTTGCTCTTAGTGGTAGGGTTTTAGGTCATCTCAAGTTCTCTAGACATCTTCAGTAGGGTGACCCACTTTCCCCATTCCTTTCACATTAGTTGGGATGTTTTTAGCCATTTTCTTAGTAAAGCCGAGGAGTGGGGGCTGATTTCTAGATTTAAAGTCGGTAGAGAGCAGGTATCTATATCCCGCCTTCAGTTCGCAAATGATACTTATTGGGGCGGAAGCTGTTCAGATTTACTGGCTTAAATCTATTATCAGATGTTTTGAAATGGTGTCTGGATTCAAAGTGAATATGGATAAAAGTGACCTAACAAGTCTTCAAGTTGATCAGGGCAGGTATTGTGTGTTTGCTGACATACTAGGATGTCAAGTAGGGGTATTGCCTTCTGAGATATCTTGGTCTCCCCCTTGAGGATAACAACAAAAGGGTGGAGTTTTGAGCACCAGGTTTAGAAAGGGTAGAGAGAAGATTAGCCACTTGGAAGCAGAATAACCTTAGGTGGTAGAAGCACATTAATTCAAGCAGCACTTGCAAACATTCTAACCTGCTACCTCTCCTTATTAAAAGTACCCTCTAGAGTTGTCAAAAGCGTTGAAAAGTGTTGGTGTGATTTTCTATGGGAGGGAGGCGGGGAAAAGAAAAAAGATCTGGTCAACTGGGCTACAGTGTGCAAAAGCAAACAAAATGGGGATCTCAACTTGAGGAATCCACGTAATTCGCTTTGCTTCGTAAGTGGATTGGGAGGTTTAGTACGGAACCCAATTCCTTGTGACATAGAGTGATTCAGAGTAAATATGGCAGTAGGTCCAATGGGTGGATGATTGACCCTAGTGCAAGAATCTACAGTGCCAGTCCTTGGAGGAAGTTCCTTCTCTTGGACCCAATTTTTATAGTTTAATTCAGCGATCCTTGGGGAATGGTCTTCGTATCCAATTTTGGCAGGATCTGTGGTGGGAGGACTCTATTCTTCTATGGTATCATTTTCCCTGGTTGCTCAACCTTGTTCAGAATAAAGATGTTTTGGTGTCTGGCGTCCTTTCATGGTCAGGTTCGGGGTTGGGGTGGAACTTACCTCTTAGGAAGGATCCTAGACCAGTGGAGAAAGAGGATCTTGGCTGGTTGTTTGAAGATCTTAGATCGGTTGTTATTGACTCCGAGTCCCAGAATCTACTTATCTGGTTTCCTGAACCCAGTGGGGGTGTTCTCTACTCACTCCTCCTCAGGTAGGGCTTTCGTTTGGCCTGCCATCTTGGACTGGGGACATGTTACAGAGGAAGAGGATAAACTATGCTTTATCCCCTAATACGTGTCATGTGTAGTTTTGTGGTGCATTTTGCTTGAAAGGAAAAGGAGAATTTTTGACAATAGGATGATTTCCACACAGTCCATTGATTCTATTGTCTATATGATTGCCTCATGGATGGTGGTGGTGCCAGATTTCAGGGGTATATCCATATCAGATGTGATGAGAGGTTGGAGTGTTGTTTGCCTTTCTTTTCCTAGCAGAATGCAGACTAATGTACTATGATCTCCTCCACACCAGGGTTTTATTAAATTA
Source organism: Pachysandra terminalis (assembly GCA_031762675.1). Classification (NCBI taxonomy): domain Eukaryota; kingdom Viridiplantae; phylum Streptophyta; class Magnoliopsida; order Buxales; family Buxaceae; genus Pachysandra; species Pachysandra terminalis. Next base: position 15,605,788 of record JAUPMG010000017.1, on the reverse strand, counting down.
AATTTTGATAGATCCCCTTTCAGCAATCCAGGTCCCTCAGGCGTAGGCGGCACATTTAGAGATCAACTCAGCCACAATTTGCATGTGTTTTCAGGTCCCAGTGGAGTCGGCGACTCGAAACGTACTGAGTCGCAGGCTTTGATCATTGGCTTGAGGGAGGCTAGGGCTTTGGGGTATCGTCATGTTAGAGGTGGAGGGTGATTCCAATTCAGTGATCACATGGATGATGGACACTAGGAGGTGCCCTTGGAGATATACACATTTGGTGTCTAGCTCAAATGTTGAGCTTGGGCTTGGATATCTCTTTCAATCACATTCCTAGGTTGGCCAATGGGATGGTTGATAGACTTGCTCGTACAGGAGTACATAGAACAGTGTTTCTCTAAGGTCAACCGAATGAGGGGCTACTAAAGGGGGATGGGGAGGTCCTGATGTAACATAAGGGATTTTTTCTGTTTAAGTCATAGGGTATTAGTGGTGTCTTTTGATGTCCACCTCAGACATCTATTTTTTCTGTTTTCTCCATGTATGCTTGAACTTTTCTCATATATGTATACCATTGCCTCGTTATTCATCAAAAAATAAAGAGATTGCACCAAAGAGAAATTACAGAAAAAAGGAAGAAGTGATAATATACACACATCATATCTCTACTCAACAAGCATATTCTCCACGCAACATTACAAAAGAGGTCTCTAATCACACCACCCCTGGTCAATCTATCTACCAGTAAATTGGTGGATCTAGGCACATTGGAGAACGAGATGTTCAATCCATCTGCCAAGTGCCAATGCACAAGCCAAATGGACTACATGAGATAGTCAGCAAGAATGCCGATCATCTGCTTTATAACCTTTGCATTCCAAGTCTCTCCAAACTTCTAATTTTTCATTTACTCTAATTTGGTCAAGCAAAACCACATCATCTGCAAATATATACAGCAATGCACATCCTGAATAAAGCAATCATCTGCACCAAAAAAGGCAGACCCCTGATGCAACTGTTCTGAAGCTAGTCGGTGCAATACATGTCCATAATGATATAATTTAAATTATTTTCCTGTCTAAAATTACGAAATTAAATCACTATATACTCTAATAATATGCTTTCTAGAGAATATTAAAACCATATGAAGATCTCCCCTCCTATCTGAAGTTGTTTACTAATTGTCTAACTGAAATGATAGCCTCAACGATAGACCTTCCTAGCATAAAGTTGAAGAGACTTTCTGAGTCCATCTGGGTTATTTTATTCATCTTTGCTCCATTAAATTACCCTAATTTCATGGCACAAGTCTTAAGCTTAGCTCCACAATAATTAGTACAAATGCAGATGTGTTATTTTCAACACAACAATCAGAATACAATTAAATCCTAAGAACTTTCCTGATTTCATCTTGGCTCAAGTTCCATGCACTTCAGTATTCATAATCAAATGAACATAATAGTTTTGCATCCATAGTGTTTGAACTCGGTTTTAGATCGGGGAGCATCCCGGTCCGAGACCGAGTTGGATCACCGATCCAACTTTGGATCGGACAATCCGGGACGATCCAGAAAAAAAAAAAGTTAAAAGTAAAAGGGGTTTTTATTCTCTTCTTCTTCTTCTTCTTCTTCTTTCTTCCTTTCCCCTGTTTCTCTGCAAACCAGAGGTGAAAGTATTGGGTGTCCCAATTTGATCAAACAGGTGACGGGCATAATCGAAATTAGCCACATTCAAGAACACACAAGTCTCAAAAATTTTGGTTGAAGCTACATAATCTTCTGAGAACCCTGTTCTTATAACGTGAGCGTGAATTTGCTTCAAATCCACCATGTTTCTGCAACTGCCAGTTTCGAGCAAAGAAAGACTTGGGTTCTTGAGAAATGGATCTTCTTCTTCTTCTTCTTCTTCCTCCATCTTCTTCTCCTTCGTCTTCTTTTGTTTTGTGTTTTTGGTATTTTTTTTTTTTAAAGATGTGGACCGGACGATCCAGTTAGGATCGCATGGTCCGACTCGGTCTGATTCTGTGACGGATCAGCTGGATCGGCCGATCCATCACGGACTCGGTCTGAGTCAACGCTTTTCCAAATTTTTTTGGATCGGCCAGGGATCGTGGCTCGTTCCTGGCCAATCCCTAGTTGGACCGGCCGATCCGGACACTATGTTTGCATCTCCACCTAATTCAAATCTCTCCATACATTCTCCAACTAAAAATTCCAAAAAATATTATCTCCATCTTTTTTTTATATCCAGCTCCTTTACCACGACATTTAAATCATGATTCCTGCTACATCTAACTTGATCTAGATCTCTTATATCCTCCTCTATAAGACTCGAGAAATTTCTAAGGGACGAGAAGTTTGTTAATTAGTGGCTCTTTCTGCTCAGGATTTTGTGGTTTCTAAAATTGTGGTAGGTTTTCTCTTTCTTACTCTTTCATATACATGGACTACTTTTCATGTCTTATAGTGGTATATTGGGCTTTTAGCCTTACCTGGTTTACTCATACGCTAATATATAAATGCATACTCTTCAGCGATGGAAAAAAAAGATCTTGCAAGTTTATACAAATATTGCATATTATCTTTTGCGCCAAGTTTATTACATAGGTTATCATATGCATGTTTTTGGTTCACTTATGATCTTCTTGGTTCCATTAGTTTTACATTTTTATATTTTTCTTTTTTTTGGGTGGTGGTGGGGAGGTTATATCTTTGCAAGTTTTAAAATAAAGCCTCTTCTGTTCACTTAATTAGTAGTATAAACCTCATAACTCCACAACCAAGTTTCCCTGTGGGATTGAACTTTAACTTTAGATTCTCTTACCTCTTTCCCCACTTTGTTAATGCAGCTGCCCATTTCATCTTTATGGGATTAAACTTACTTTGGAATTCTCTTAAAACCTCCTTCCCCACTGTTAGTGCAACTGACTATTTCATCCCACACCTATGTAAGTTGTGCTTCTGAATCCCATGCTCCCTCATCCATGAATCCACCACCTTAAAAGTAACTAATTTGTCACCCTTTTCAGTTCCACCACTTTATTCCCGGCTCTTTTTTAATGTGCTTTCAATTCTTCTTTTTCCTAATACTAACATCCATCACACCATCAACCTAAGTTGTAAAGCTAGATCTTCTCCCAGAAACACTTTCAAATCTCTATATTTTTCTAACTCATTGATCCTAGAAAGGTAAATATCTATTTTGGGCTACAGTTTGACCCAACTCTTAAAGGTCACTAATTTTTAATTCTCTTCTAATAAAAATGGCTTGCCAACCAAAGGTCGTAATCCACTCAAACTCAAGAATTACTTCCCCATCTAAATCCAATGTCCAAATCCTCATCTCAATGTATTTTGTATAGCACGTTCTATTATCCGAGATGACCATTAGCTAGCAGACAGTAAAGTTTTGGTAAAGCTCTTATGACATCGATCTTCTACAAGTAGTAAATGTATACAGAAAACATAAGAAAGGAATAAATAAAGTCATAAGCGAAACCATGTTAACAATAAACAATTAGAAAAGGAAAAATATTGAAGATAAACAGTAGCACAGAAACACCAATTTTTTTCCATCTAGTTTCGAAGCATGAGTGCTTCAGTACTCATCGCAGCCAAAGACAGACTTGGCTAACAAGTTAGAAGTTAATATCTAAAATGACATTTTCCTTGGGAACTATTGGTTACAAAAGAAACATAAGTAATAGGTTTCGAAGCAACACAAGCAATAGGTCTCGAAGGATCGTATTAATACGAAAGAACTGGAGGATTCTGATGGCCAAAGATGTGAACTTTGCAATATCTCCAAAAATCAAAAATAAAAGTAAAAATAAAAACAAATCAACAATAAACAAATACTAGAAATTAAATAAAAAAAGTAGGTATTCATGATAAATACCATAGCACAGACAAAAGCTTCTTCCATCTGGTCGCGAAGCATGAGTGTTTTGGTACTGACGATTCAATGACTTGAGTAATTGTCTGTGTGCTTGACCTGCTTGACTTATGGACCATGGGTCTAATGAGTCGCTCGACCCGATCCGACTATTTTGAGTTATCTACATGCATCAGATATTTTTTATAAGTTATCTACATATGTAACTCACCTTCCATGTGTCACTCATGGGACATCACCACTTCAGCTGATTTTAGAGTGTATCAGAGGGGTAAGAGGAGAGACTTTTAGCCTTCTTTACAGGTTTGATGGTATTTTTAGAACCTGAATTTGGCTTCCTAATTGATAATTAGGTGAACCCTATACTAGCTAAGAAGTCTTTACATCATTTAGGTCCACTGTTTTAGAAACTGAATGACCCTTGCACTACTTGATTGTAGGTTTTTCTTAGGGATCAGTCTTTTAATGTTTGATTCAAATGTTTCAGCAACTTCTGAAGTGAAAAGGTTGGTGTTTTATTTGAATTATTTATTTTTCTCATCAAATCTGATCTCTAATTACCGTGTGTTACATGAGTTACATGCATGCTGCATCAGTCACCTAATGGTATAAAGGTGGCACATGGCATCTCCTCCTTCATTCATTCAAAACAAAGTCACTTAAAGGCCAAGACACTTGAAGGCCAAGAAAAAGACTAGTCTATATAAAGACAAACTGCACAATAAAACAAGGATCGGGAAAAAAGACAAAAACGAGAAAAAAGACACAAGGAACACAACAAAAGGATTAGAATAGAGAGAAGGCTACTTGTTTATGTTTGAGAATTCAAGTATTAGAAGGAAACAATCATTTCCTTCTATCTCTTTCTCTCCCTCTCTTATTTCTCATTTTCTTTTTTTTTCCCGTATAATTGACGTTATCACTGTATTCTCTATACTTCTAAATAGTGGAAAAGTCCTTTTATGAGGTGAAATCCGTAGACTAGGCATATTATCGAACCACGTAAAAATTTTGTGTTCTCTATATAGGCTCTCCCTTATTCCTTTTTATATACGTTTGTTGATGATCAATGTAGAGCCGTTTGAACGACCGCGCGACGGTTTAGGCGGATGTTTAAGACCCCACACGTGCCCAAACAAGACCTTAACGTACTCCGGGCAGTGCAGAAACAACTGATATACGACACGTCAAATATCGACGTCGTCACGTGCTTACGCGATTTACGCCTCTTTAATCAACTCAATTCCGATTAACAACTTAAAGCAAGTCAAGCTACACAATTTCCGGAGCACCATTTTCGACGACTCTGCTGGGGATTACCTTTGAAGTTAGTGTACGATGATTCAGTGACTTAAGCAGTAGTCTGTGTGCTTGACGTGCTTGACCTGCTTGTCACCTGCTCGACCCATGAGACCAATGATCCATAGGTCAAGCAAGTGACAAGCATGTCAAGTACACAGACATCTGCTTAACTCACTAAATCACCATAACCCCCTGCGGGCCCTGCTTAAGGAAATGTAAGAAATAAGTTTCGTCAGGCAAACAGAAGAAATGACCATAAGGATATATATCATGGTGAAGTCAAAATCTCATACGAAAGAACCATTTTTTATGTCAAAGTCAACATCTATAATTAAAGAATACAATAAGCATAACATTCGATCGAGTGACCAGTATAACCGAATGTTCAAACAAAGAGATCTTAGATCCAAGACCTTGTGAACAATATTGGTTTCATGGCTATAATTCTTCAAAGAGAAATTGTTATTGACGTCATCGAAAGATAGATTAAAAACTCAAATCAGGTGTCCTCAAGCAAGGAAGATAATAATGCGGTAATGACAAATCCTTAGATCTCGAGTAAGAATGATATGATCAAAAAGGAAAACGACGCTCGAAAGCAACTTTTCTTCTACGGTATATTCCTCGAAGTACCTTCCCTCGGGACTAAACGAGGTTGACATATGCATCATTTTAAATCTAAAGAAGTCTTCTAAGGGGGACGAATCCATGATCAAGTATTTTGAGGGAGATTAGCCCATTGATGAATTGACCATCTCGAGGTGGTGAGGTTAAATGTAAGAATAAGCATTGATGTTGTTGATGAATACAGAGGGTGCAATCATAAGCTATAAACACCGCAGGAAAATATTGAAGTAACCTGAAATAACCTTGCAATATATGAATTACAGAGGTCATCATGCAACTGTTTGGGGATTTATTGCAATAAATTAAAGAACTCGTTCGAATTCTACAAAATACTCTTCAAGCCTTCGTTCACTTTCGAAATAACCCGTTTTGGTATGTTAATCAATATTCCTTCGAGGGAAGTCAGAATAACTGCATATATCTCATAAGGTGACCAGTATATTATCGAATTACCTATATAGAGACCTTAGATTTAAGTTTCTCAGCATGCAATTTGTTTTCATGATCAATCATCCCTATCAGAAATAGACATGCTTTCTTCGTAATACTCTCTTAAATAAAGTGTATAAATAAGTCCCACAAGTCTATAGTATGCGTTCTTGTTGACATTCTCGGAAATACTCCTAGATGATAACTTTTACCGACTCCGAAGGAAATCTCCAAGGAAGGTCCTTCGAAAGTACATTTATATCCTCAGTGAAGTCGCCAAAAATGGTGACGCGGAAATTGTGTTGCTTGACCTTCTTTAAGCTTCTAATCAGAATTAAGCAACTTAAAGAGGAGTAAATCGCGTAAGCACATGACAACGCCGATATTTGACGTGTCATGTATCAGTTGTTTCTCCACTGCCAGGAGTTGAATATGGTCTTGTTTGGGCACGTGGGGAGCCCCAACCATCCGCCTAAGCCGTCACGCGGCCGTTCGAACGGCGCTACACCGATCATCGACGAACATATATAAAAAAGAATAAGAGAGCTAATATAGAGAACACAGAATTTTTACGTGGTTCGGCAATATTCTCAATTCACAGATGTCACCTCATAGGAGGACTTTTCCACTATTTAGAAGCATAGAATACAGTGATAACCCCAATCAAATAGGGACAAAGAAGAAAATAAGAAAGAAATAAGGGAGAGAATGAGATAAAAGGATAGCAGGAAAGAAGTGTTACTTTCTAATATATGAAATCTCAAACATGACCAAGCAACATTCTCTTTCTTCTAATCCTTTTGTTGTGTCCCCCATGTCTTTTTTTTTTTTTTTTTTTTTTCAAAATCCTTGTTTTGTTGTGCAATTTGTCTTTTATATAGACCTGTCATTTTTTGGCCTTCAAGTGATTTTACTTTGAAAGAATAAAGGAGGAGATGACATGTTACACCTTTATACCATTAGGTGATACAAGGAAGGTAAGTCACACATGTAAATAACTTATAAAAAATATCTAATGCATGTAGATAACTCAAAATAGTCAGGTCGGGTCGAGTGATCGACCCATGAGACCCATGACCCATAGGTAAAGCACACAGACAGCTGCTTAAGTCACTGAATCATTATAGCCCCCGGCCTGACAGCTATTTTGAGTTATCTACATGCATCAGCTATTTTTTATAAGTTATCTGCATGTGTGACTCACCTTCCATGTGCCACCTAATGGTATAAAAGTAGCACATGGCATCTCTTCCTCCATTGCTTCAAAGCAAAGTCACTTGAAGGCCAAGACACTTAAAGGTCAAGAAAAGACAAATCTATATAAAGACAAACTGCACAACAAAACAAGGATCTAGAAAAAAAAAAAGAGAGAAAGGCACAGGGGACACGACAAAAGGATTAGAAGGAAGAGAGAAGGCTGCTTATTTATGTTTGAGATTTCATGTATGAGAAGGAAACACTCATTTCCTTCTATCACTCTTTTTCTCTCCCTCTTCTTTCTTATTTTCTTCTTTGTCCCCGTATTATTGGGGTTATCACTGTATTCCCTATACTTCTAAATAGTGAAAAAGTCTTCTTATGAGGCGACATTCGTGGACTAGGCATATTGCCGAACCACGTAAAAATTTTGTGTTCTCTATATTGGCTCTCCCATTCTTTTTATATACATTTGTCGATGATCGATGTAGCGTCGTTCGAACGGTTGGGCGACGATTTAAGCAAATGGTTGGGGCTCCCTACGTGCCCAAACAAGACCTTATCCTACTCCTGGCAGTGCAGAAACAACTAATACACGACACGTCAAATATCGACATCGTCATGTGCTTAGGCGATTTCCACCTCTTTAAGCAGCTCGATTCCAATTACTAGGTTAAGCAACACAATTTCCACACCATCAATACTCATTGCAACCAAAGACATCTTTGCTTACAAGTTTGAAGTAAATATCTAAAATGTCATTCTCCTTGGGAACAAATGGCTGAAGGATCTTGTAAGAAAGATCTAACAGATTTTGATTACCAAAGATGCGAACTTTCCCATATTTTCCTCAACTAATTGTTACCTTGCAGAGATAGAGAAAGAGATGCGAGGAGAAAAAGATGAGAACCCTTAGGTCCAATTTAGTCATTTATGGAGCCTTTTCAGTGCAAGGGAATGTGTTGCAAACCCTTTAAGTACTTCATGACAATTAATAATTCTTTCAAGATCATACTTTTGTTCCCACCACTATGGACTCATCTGAAATCTACGAATACACTTGGTTGTATTTTGCATAAGCAAATCAGAATTGATGGCATGAGCAAGTGAAAACTTTGGACACACCAATGTGATGCATTCTAGCATGAAAACAAAACAAGGACTTGCCTTAAACAACCTAAGATAGAAGAATCATGTTGGGAAGCAAAGGCTTCATACTACCCCCCAACACACCCACACACAAAAATAAATAAATAAAATAAATGCACACCGAGATAAACCCTTCGGGAAATATCAAAATTTCACCTTGCTAGCGATTCCATCCATCACAGATTTTATGAATAGATATTCAGTTAAAAACATCAACAGACCATTTACTGGCTGACACCCAATTCCTGCCATTATAGCCACCAAGAAGCAAACAAAATAGTTGACTAGAACTTGGGAACCTGAATATTTAATTCCAGATTGCACTTGGTCACTTTTAATCCTCTCTTAAAGACCTTTACCAAAAAGCATAGATATTCAGTTAAAAACATCAACAGACCATTTACTGGCTGACACCCCATTCCTGCCATTATAGCCACCAAGAAGCAAACAAAATAGTTGACTAGAACTTGGGAACCTGAATATTTAATTCCAGATTGCACTTGGTCACTTTTAATCCTCTCTTAAAGACCTTTACCAAAAAGCATACGCTATATCCCTTCTAGATCAAGTTTATTATGTTGCGCATAGATTTTTTTTCTAAGTTAATTCATAGAATTCATGCTTCATTGGCCCAAAAACCTCCGTTTAACCAATCTGAAAATTACTTCTTATGCAACAAATGTAATAACTGATAAATTCTCCATAAATTGTTCCCCAGCATTCTACAGTTACGGACTTTGTTTTTCTCGTTATGCTCCAACCTCATATCTTCCAATGCAATAAACCAACAGAAAAAAAGTATTGCCTAGTCAACCCAGTAACAGATCACATGCTCACTTGAGAAAGTGTATGGTATGCCAGAATCCACGCATATGTCATAGAAATTACACATACTACAACTCACCTTCCTATCGCTTCGGCAAAATCTTCAACTGAGAAAAAAATTATACTTCCTCCACTTATTAAAAAAAAACAAGTTGATAACAGGATTAAAAACAATCCTAACAACAAAACCTGATTTTAACATAAAAATTACATAAGAACAGGACCCTATCATGTTAAGCAGGACATAACAAAGAATTGTGTAGTACCTCTCATGAGCCTGAGGTGATAAAGTCAAATTCTGAAGCACGAAAAACAATTGAAAGTTCTACACAATCCTGATTTTGTAGGATAATCTCCTCAACCTGCTTGTTTTGGTACTGCAGTGACATTTGCAGACAACTAACAGTCAAGAAACTACCAATGCCATGAAAGGAACCATTAATAAAGCAATACTGAAGCTAAGCCTCTGACATTGAAGATCAAATGCAACACGCAGCATGAATTTTCATGCAATCAGCAGATTTACATAAAAGAATCAACTTGTAAATTGTAATACAACATAAGGAGCGGAGGAAGTGTTCGAGTAGTAATATGGACAAGGACATCCATAAAGCTGGATGCCATCAATGTACAAACAAGTGCCTGCTTTATGAATAAATCTTTCAATGTAAAGATTTCAAGTAATGCCAGTATCACTCAAGGAAGCAGGAATGCCAAAAAGAATAAAAGGGGTAAAATTGGAAGGATGAGTAACAAGTTAAATAACAAATGAGCACCATTTATTCCTCCACATAACCAAAATGGCATAGACTGAGAGAAACACCAGCACTAGACTAAAATCACACAAGCCTCTATGACAATGGCAAGAGTGAGACAATTCAACATTGCGGAAATCCATGTCCTTATCTTTGCTTACAGTACACTAGTATTAAATCAGTACGGTACCTTTGAAGTAAAATGTTTCACGTCAATATCTTCAGGTACGAAAAGCAAAGAATGTCCCCTCCGCTTTACACCACTCGCCTCTTGCAAACACAATGTGAAGATTAAAAGAGAAAGCGCCAAAACTAGACAAATTTTAATACTATTCTGGTATTCAAAGCCAGCTTTTAATAGCATTGTTTACAACGTGACAATGGAAATATGTTACATGTTTCAACAGAAACTGATTTTGCAAGAAAAAAGGAAGAACCATTATGCCACACCTTGCGATGCAAGCAGGGTAAAGGAAGCACTTTTATGTGCAATGATGAAGGTCAAAGTCATACTGCAAGACAACCTGGTTAGTGGGAGACGATAATACATTTCTCCATCCAAAGGTTGACGCTTGATAAAGAACAGCATCAATGATCATCTCATATAGAGGTTCGGCAACTTTGTGTGCAATGTACTTTCACCTCAACATTGCCAATCAGCTAGGAGCTCCAAGTATACCTGCAAGTTTCATCTAAGAGAACACCGTAAAGCAGTTCATTTCTGTATGCCAAACAAACCTCCAGAGCCTAACTCCCCATGTTGCAACTCCTTTCTTCGCAGCTCTTCTAACGGATCTGGGCTCTT
>JAUPMG010000017.1:15570193-15584133 GCA_031762675.1 Pachysandra terminalis | reverse complement strand
CACTTTCATGCTTAAAAGTGAGAATGAAGCATGGGTTCTCTTTGAGAATCTATGTGATAATTCAGCCCAACATGCTTAAGTCGTAGGATACATGCCCCTAAAGCCCCTAAAAGGTCTTTTCGAAGTAGGCAATCATTTGGATGTGAATTCCAAGGTGGATGCTTTATGTAGAAAGATAGACCAACTCATGGCGGCTGGTTTTGTTCCTGCTACCTCTAGTCCTCCCAAGCCCACCACTATTGAGGCGTGTTCACTTTGCTTTAGTACCTCACGTCAAGCAGGAAATTGTCCTACGTTGGGACAATTTTCTGCTATGCCTTATGAGCAAGTGAATGCAACCTACTCCAGACCGGGTAATGATCCATATTCAAACTCATACAACCCAGGATGAAGGAACTATCCGAATTATTCATGGCGAGCTCCAACCATGGAAAATTCAGCACCACCTTATGGATTGTACAATCAAGCTCCAACAAATCAAACTTATAATCCATCGTCTAATTATCGACCCCTCCTCAACAATATCAACAAGCTCCCTCTCCTCCTAAGAATTCAGCATTTGAGGAGAAGGTCCTAGCTGCTCTTAGCAACCTAGAAGCTCACTCTCACTTGGTGAATTCTCACACTCAGGCAATAGCAAAGCTATAAACCCAACTAGGGCAGATAGCTAATGCATTTAATAGGAGAGAGGAATGTAAGCTACCTAGTCAACCAGTGGTCAATCCTAAGGAACAGTACATGGTTGATGGAGCTGCTTCCTGTTGTTCCCAACATCAACATGAGCAAGTCCATGCCATCACCGCATTGAGAAGTGAGAGGGTGGTAGATAATAGAATGGGGGAGAAGATAGATGAGCCAGTTAACACTTTTTTAGAAAGGGTGAGTGAGAAAAGTGAGCCACATAAAAAACCAGAAGAGAAGTGTTTTGAGTGCTTGGCCCTCGACAACATTGTTGAATTATTCGAGGAAGCATCCCTTTATTCCACCTAAGGATCCATTAGAGAATGTATCCCCATTTATTCCACCATTAGATACGCTATGGAATCCTAAGGTAGAACCACCACCTGTCTTTCCTGGCCCACTACCTGGATATATAGTCAACTTTGAAGGATATGAACCCTTATGGTGCTTACACGACTTAAAAGACAACTCCAAAACTAATAATGTAATACACGGCAGAGTGGATTCAATTTAAATGAGGTTATGAGGAAGGAAGGCATGATGTTTTTGTATAAGTAAGTTTACGTCCGGCAGAAGACGTTAAACTTAGTACTTGCTGGGAGGCAACCCAGTCATAAAGTAGTTTGTCCAGGATTAGTTTAGGATTAGTTTGGAGATTTCTGTTTTTTGTGAAATTACGCTCAATCGTAGTTATTACGATCGATCGCATTGCGTTCGATCGCAATTTTGCAGAATTCAGGAATCCAATTTATTTATTTATTTATTTTCAAATGTTTGTGGGTAGCATTCTATAAACCCTCACCATACTTCACTCGTCCTCTAGGGATGCCTAGGGGTTTAAAAGGCTTGTTGCATATGCTAAATGCAATTGTTGATCCCAACAAAACGAGGATATATCTAGTTTTATTTTTCTTGTTTTTTATTAGTTGCTTTGATAGTTTGTTGAGTGTGTATAAGAATAAAAGGAAGATGAGGACATCACAGGGATGGCTTCTTGGACTTCATGCTTCCTCCCATCTTGACCTTGCTGCTCCATCAGGTTGTACTATTATTTCTTTTCACTTACCATTGCTTTTTATTTTCTACATTGGGGACAATGTAGGGTTTTTGTTTGGGGGTGTGTGAGAAAGAAAAACAATACTTTGCATATTTTGAAAAATCTGGAAATTTTAAAATTTGGTTGAAATTATCACTTTTTGATTATATAGTTGTGTCTAATTTTACTATGAAAAGATTCTAAGGCACATAGGTATTTAGAGTTGAATTTAGTATTATCCTATGATAATACCCTATTCTTGCTTGCATGACCACACTTGCACTAGAAACATGGATTATGGATGCATGCGAATGTAGTTTTAGATAACTTTATGTACTTTGATTTTTTAAATTCAAATAATAGATTACTATTGCTCTTATATATCTATGATTCTTATAAAAAAAAAAGAAGAGAAAATTCAGCCATGTTTATAATTCACTAAGTAACCGGGCCTATTTGCCTCATAAAGCAGTGAGTGTTCGCTTAAAAAGGTGAAAAATTTATATTAGTTGGTAAATAAAATGGTTAAGCATGTAGTGACTAATTTAGATTGGTAGCCTATTGAACTTGAGTAATTAGATCATTTGGGGTGCTTGTCACCTAATGACCTGAACCAACTGGGACGTGATTATTGATTGAAAGCTTGCTAAAAGGTTTCTTAGGTAGCTGAATGAGAGCTAGACATTGCACATGTCACACATATTGCATAAAAAAGAGATAAGCAAGTAATGGAAGCATGAGTAGTTTATTTTGAAAACTTATTTAATCTTTGCATATTTAGTTTGACATGATTATTTAGCATTTATTTCATGATTTATGATTCTCACTTTCACTTGCATGTATTAAATTTGCTTGAGTATGGATATTTAATTAGAATAGGATTAAGGTTTAACTTTAGATATTCTGTGTAGTCAAAAAATTAATTCCTAATAATTTGGATTAAATTCATTGAAATTAAGATCTGATTTCCTAAGTGCTGATATGATCAACTGAATTTGAAAGCTATATTATGGCAATAAGTATGGATGGATAAGTTTTAAAAAGGGCATTAGTTTATTTCTTTCTTTGCTCGAGGACTAGCAAAGTGTAGGTTTGGGGGTGTGATAAGTGTGTAACACTTGCACTCTTGAGCCTATTATTGATGCTTATTAGTCTTAGAGATATGCTAATGTGAATGAATTAGTGCATTTATGCTGTTTTGCCGGTCTGATGAAGATGAGGAGAATATGGGTTAAATCAAGTCAATTAAAGCTTCAATTGGATCAAGCTTCAAGGCTCGTAAGAGGAAATGATCGAGGCTCAATTTCAAGCCTAAGGAGGAAACCGACGGAGAAAGCCCAAGTGAAGCCCAAAAGATCAAGTCCAAACTCAGCTCAGAAAGCCCAGAATTACACACTACGATCGATCGCAGTGGGATCGAGCACAAAACTACGATCGAGCGTAGGGGCGGTGCGATCGAGCGTACGCGAAAATACAACAGCAATTCAATGTTCGTTTAGAAGTTGGATCCGTTTTTTATTAGTCTCTCATTTCTTTTAGATAACTTTTACACGGAGAATGATGGAATGTAAGACTCCGAGTAGATGAGAAGTAATTAAGCAGTAGATAATATAGATTTGAATTAGAGTACGAATTAGGGTTTGTTTTTTGTGTTTTTTTGCGCTTTTTGGAGAAGAAGCACTAGAGCAGAAGCCGTCTTTTGGAGGTGGACTTCTACACAGCCGTGTTGAAGCCCAGGCTAGCGTCCACGAGTAGCTAAACTCCGTGTGGAGTATTGATGTAAAATCTTTCCTTTTGTTTATGGTATTAATCTCATAATTTTTAGGTTTTGACTTTGATTATTTAATAGTTGCATGATTAGGAAGATTATTACTAAATCGGAATTAAAGTTTATAATTAATTTGAATAACACATACCGGTCAATGTTTTGTTAGGATTAAACCCAAAGTATTTTTATTTTCTGTGATTATAAGAATATTAATTATGCAGTCGTGCTTATTGGCATGATGATTAAGATGGGTTGGATAAGTCATGCCTAGGGAAGACGAGTTGTACTACAAATTAGTTAGTTAGGGTAGGTAGATAGTCTGTGCCTACTGAAGATGGGTTATGCTAATCCCTTGTAATAATGTAATTTCTAATTGAGAGAGTTTGATAGTTTATGCCTAGAGAAGACAGGTTGTTTTGCAAACCATAGTTTAGAGTAGTGTAGTGCATACATGTTGTGCCTATCGAAGATAGACTATGCTTATTTCTTATTAGGATACCTTTTTGGAACATTGTGTGTGCTTGTAGCCACACAAGTCTGTTTTCAACATTAAACTAAATTCCTAAATTCATGATATTAGAGGGATCATCAATATTCCACCATTTTATCTTATTAATTTAGTCTAAATTTTGTTTTTAGAATTAGATCACAAAATTCATTTTCTTTGTCTAATTAATTTACTTAGAATTAATCTAGTAATAATTACAATCTAATTTTCATCCGTCCTTGAGGTTCGACACTCCCAAAATAACCCTATCTTACAAGGATTCGTTCTATTGCGAGTGGTTATTATTGCACACATCAGTTCTCTCTTTCTCTCCTTGTTATATGACCTTCACAAAAATATCTTTCTTCTTATTCTTTTTGTTTTTTAATTTTTTGTAGCCCTTTTATTTAATTTGGCCCAACCGCCAATTCGAACCCCGCCCGAACTCTACAAATCGAGTTCGGGTTGGGTTCAGGCTCAATAGGTTTAGTTTGAGTTTGGGACGGGTTGAGTTCGGGCCAAACTATTTTAGTTTGGACTGAGCCCGAACTGAGTAGAACTCGCCCAACCTGCCCTATTTACACCTAGGGAGTTATATTATAGGCCGCGTGTGCCGACCTAGCATGAATTCTTTTGTGTCAACGGTGCTTCGTACCGTACCATGTCTAATTTCTAGGCCCCAAGCCTGGTAGGGCATGGGGCTCGATTATTATTGTGCGTGCTTTGTACAGTACCATGTCTAATTTCTAGGACCAAGGCCTGGTACAGCACGGCCTGATTATTTATCGGGTCGTGTCAGGCCACGTCTAATTTTTGGGACCCAGGTATCGCACAACACGGGGCACAATTATTATCTTATCATGTCGGGCTGTTCCATGCCGGTCTGGGCTTCATGCCTTGCCTATATTTTGGAAAAAAAATGAATCATGCATAGGTCGGGTTGTGCCTTGCCATGGGTCATGACACCCATACCCGACCCAGCCTGATAAGGCTTATCATTTCAGGCCAGGTCAGTACGCATGGCCCAACCCGTTTGTACATCCCTACATACGCCTACTAGTTGCCTTAAATCCGGATCAAAATGATCATTGAGTAAACTCCATCTTCAATAATCATCTTTAAGAACCTAATTTTCATTAAACTTTTGCTCACTTCCCTTTTTAGTCAAAGCATATTGTATTTGTTAAAATGACGAGGTAGCATATGGAGCCTGCACTACGGCCACTGCATGTGTACAACCTAAAATATTGAAATTTCTGATTGACCAGATATGAAGTACCTGCATCTTATATATTCCTGGATGTCAGTAGTAGTACAAATCTGTTCTACAAAAGCGAAACTGAAAAAGGCCTTGTGGATCCACATGTTACGGTTCATGTAAACTGATTGATCAAAAAGAAAAAATGAATCCTTCAACTTGGTACGAATTGGATAATGAGTTCAAGAATATAATTTACAAGCTCAATTTAGTTCTCCACATTTCTCCAAGAACTTTTTTCGGTGTTGGATCATCGGGCCCTCTGTCCCGCTGTCCGGACGTGAAGTATAACCATCCATCCCAGAAACCAACCAGAGTGGTTTTCACACGGTAAGGAAGCTTCCCAATCACCGACCATTTCTATAAAACATCAACATAACTATGACAATCAGAAATTACAAGAAAACAATCACACCATTAAAAGTAAATAATTGCAATGCAGAGGAATACTATGAATACAAGACAGACAAAAATCAACTTATTTTCTTGCATAGATGATGCTATGGTGCACAGTTAATCCAGGACTCCAGCTTGTAGGTGTGTTAATCCAGAAACCCACACAGGCTCAACTGCCAGGTTCTCTAGCTCGGGAACTGGAGGTCCCAGGTTCGAGTCCCCGGGCTTACCTGATATATGGTCCTTGTGGGTGGGGGGTCATGTAACCTTGGTTTACCGTCCCCACTAAGTGGGGTCGGGGGTTCCACGTCACCCAAATAAAAAACGGCTAAAGAACATTACATATCTAAGTCAAGAATAGCTGAATTCATAGCCATTCAATCGACACATTCTTCGAACAAACAAATTGGAGTTGGATAACAATTCAAAAGGAAGTAATCAAACATACATTCTGGTTAAGATCATGAAAATAAGATTACCTACAACATTATTTATTTTTTATGAATGACAAATCAAACAGTAAGTCGTGACATGGACCAAAACCTGTTCTCCCCAATACCCATGAATGAGACATCAAACAGTAAGTCGTGACATGGACCAAAACCTGTTCTCCCCAATATATGGTCCTTGTGGGTGGGGTCATGTATCCTTGGTTTACCGTCCCCACTAAATGGGGTCGGGGGTTCCACGTCACCCAAATAAAAAACGGCTAAAGAACATTACATATCTAAGTCAAGAATAGCTGAATTCATAGCCATTCAATCGACACATTCTTCGAACAAACAAATTGGAGTTGGATAACAATTCAAAAGGAAGTAATCAAACATACATTCTGGTTAAGATCATGAAAATAAGATTACCTACAACATTATTTATTTTTTATGAATGACATATCAAACAGTAAGTCGTGACATGGACCAAAACCTGTTCTCCCCAATACCCATTTCAGTACACTCCCACGATGTCAAGGAGAAATTTCCATTCACAACAGGAGCCAAGGCTTTACGCTAAACTACTTGACTCCATATTCTGGTAGGGTGGCAATCTGTCGAGCTATGTGGGGCACATATGTTACTATTATCAAAAGGGTTGCTTATAACCTCAAGAGGTTTCTTATATAGGACACATCTAATGGTCAGTCCGAAATGCACCAAAATTTGACACCAGCAACTCTCAAAGTAGTCTCCATTGTCATCAAGGAGATATTTCCATTCAAAACTGGGGCCAGGGTTGCACATTTCAATGAATATTTGATTCCTGCATTTTTGCTTAGATTTTCTCATATACAACCATTGCACTCAACCTTTCATTGTGATCTCTGGAAGCAACAAACAACTTATGCAGCAATATATCTCAACCGAATCAAGAAATCTTCGTGTTTACCAAGCAGAGATATATGACGACGATCAGTTCTCAATTATTCACAAACATATCTTCAAGGTTATCAACACCAAAATTGGTGAATCACCATTCACCTGGAGGAAGCAACTAAGATGCAATCCCGAGAATAGATCACCTGGGAAACTAGAAGGAAACACAGAACAGAGATAGAATATATGGCTGGGTATTACTAAAGATTTGATTGATGAATTTTCAGAAATACATGTGAAATAAGATGACTCCAAATGAGTCACACTACAATTTTGGGATTAAACCTTGTATCTATTGTTTGTAATTCTAGAAGGATGAAACATGATTACTCAATAAAACTAATACCTCAATTCTTAGATGCTCGTGACAGTTGAGGTTTTCATAATGAGGTTAGAAGCTTTATTGATGTGTGAAAGCTCGAAACCTAAGGGTTTTGATTACGACAATTTATGGCTCCATGTCACCTCAACCCTTGTGGGGGGAAGTGCCCACAAATAATGCAATAGAAAAGAAAAAAAAAAAGGATATGACACTACTGTACACAGAAAGTATACACAGTATCGACTGTCCAATCCACAAAAAGTATACCAGACCATCAAGAATAACCTCTTATACCGTTACAAGTTCCACCAGATTCCCAATCCTATAAAAAAGCAGAAAATGGCATGTTACTAAATTCAGCAGTATGAATGCCCAATGATATAATCATACTACTATCCTTTCAGATACTATCGGAAGGTCACTAACAACCCTATCAACTATTCTTCTATTTCTCTATTTCCAAATGCTTCGACAAATAGCTGATAGGCACATATTCCATAAAATGGCTCTCCTACTTCGACCCTTCTTCAAAGGCCAACACTGCATCATATCCGAAAGATGATGAATCAACGCCCATGATAGCCAAACTTGTTAATGAAGAAACTCTACACCTATATATAAGCCACTGATTCAACCTTGTATTGACACATGCATCTGTTACGCATCTCCCACTGACTCAAGCATAACTATGACGATCTAACTGAAAACACCCCTTTCTTGTCCCACAACCACCTTTGTCAGTCCTGACTCTCCTTGACAGAATAACCTAATAGCATGAGTAAAAATGAAGAAATTGATTCAAACTCTTATTGACCAGCACCGAGGATGGTAGATATATACGACCTGATCCAATTTCTCCATTTCAGCCCAAAACCCATTCTCCTTGACGGATGAATCAGAAAATCGTAGGATGCATGGTTATATATTTTCTCCAAGTCCAATTTACGTTAACGTGTTAGTGATGTGGAACAGTCTCAAGAATCTGCCTCTCCCCGATAGATGCACCCTGATTATGTGAAATGATGTTAGGTAGTACCTTGAGAGAGAGAGAAAGAGAGAGAGAGAGAGAGAGAGAGAGAGAGAGAGAGACTTTTTCCAAAAAAAAAATTATATAAACTACCTACCAAACTAATGGGTCTGAAAAGACCAGAAATTGTGAAACCAGCAAGGAACATAACTCCAAACATATAAACACAAGGCACTCCTGCTTAACTTAGCAGACGAGTTTCAACGTGGACAGGAAGATTGCATAATGTAGGAAGAAATGAAGTGAATACAAAATTACAAACTGGACGAGGCCACAAAAGAAGCTAAAAGCTAAAGTTATATAAAGGCATCAAAAGATTATGCAAAAGTTTTTTCCAATTTCGAGAGAAATTTCACGCTTTTAAAACAAGGATATTTAATTTCTTCAGAACACTTCCTAACAAAATTATACAAGAAATTTCAAGCTAAGGAGAATTTTAGTGCCCTTCAAAAATGAAATTTCAAGGGAAATTTTGCTAAAAGTTTAAACCATGCTTTATTTGATGACGACAAACCCCAAGTAAGAATGTAAATCACTAGCCAAGAATCAATAATGGGATGTTTACGACTCCAGAATGAAAATCAGATGCCAAGTTTCAATGTCATGCTACTTAAGTGCCAACAAACCATGATGTGAATAAAAGCACGGAGCAATAATACATATTGTACCAAAAGAAAATATTAGTGTAACTAAATCTTCACAATTGAAGCCTTAAGTAATAGAGAAGGTCTTACCAGTGTATCCAAATGAAACTGAAACACTTCTCTATTTAGGATCATCCTATTGGTCACCGGGTGCTTGTCTGTTGTGCCTCCCACAATAACAATAGAATTGTTAACAATAGCCCACGCAAACTCTATATGAGAGTCAGGCTTTGGCATAGATGACAATACTTTCCATTTCATCTCATCATCCAGCATGTAAACATCACCATATACTACCTGGAAAAAATGGAAGATGGATACACAGAAATTTCATCAGGGAAGCAAACCCGATGTTTATTGATTAATTATACTCTGCCCCAGAGTGTAAATTTCATAACCTTATATTGATATCATGCACACATTATATATATTGCTAAATTACAATCAGATATCTGATAACCATCTCAATATCTCTCAACTTAAGAATGCTAGTTAAAGAAATGGGTAAATTTTATTCTATGTACCTTTTTTTTGATGAATAACCATCAGGGATTTTATTCTATGTACCTATTACACCAAGGTCACATATTATTTATGAAACTAAGGATATCCTGACTGTTGTCTGTGCAAGCACCCCCTTTACAAATGTTTTGAACTGTATTTTTCAAAATGAGGATGAAAAGGTCAAAGCAATATATTTTTGCTTATGTGTCTCACCAGGTTTAATATGTTCAGAAGAGATCAGTGTTCCTGCCATGTGGTGGGATGAGGTGGCCAATCCAAGCCATCCACTCACTTTACATGGGATTCATTGGACAGGCCATTTTCAACCTTGTAAGGCACTGTTTACACTTTTATCATGTGTTATTAGGCATGATATACTTCATAACTTTTTAAAGATTTCAGCATGAAAAAGCTAGAAAAATCTATATCATTTGCCATGTGGAAGATGTATTTGGGGCTGAAAGTTGGGATGTAACTAGGGGTCATGTCTTAGAACTTGTTATAGTCTTACAGATGGGATCTTTCCAGTTACCAACCTCACTGCCACATGTGAAAATCATGTCACACCAGGATTCTCATTATAGTGTCTCACCAGTTAAACATTCTTTTTCTTGGTAATTTAGCAAATAGTATTTGCATCAGAACACAACCACAGTATGCCGAAGAACCAAAAAACTAGGATACCAAAAGCAGTATTGGTTAGTGTTTGAGATCAGCTACATTTCAAGTTAATGTGGTTCGAAAAGATAGGTTTAGAAGTTTCTTGGAGAAGTTACATCCCAACTTGTGAGATATGATGGATGGCTAACTTGACTCTTGTGTTACTCAAAGCATGATGGATATATTGCATGCTCACATTCTGTTAAACCAACAAGTGAAGCTTTATAGACAGGTTGGCTCTACAACGGCGAATAGTAATATAGCATGAAAAAATTCCAATTCTAACACCAAAACCCAATTTAAAATGTAGAATTAGCTCACATATGACATACCTCATTCCTACGGGAACACTTAAAAATAGGTGATCCCGGTTTGGCCATAAAATCACCCTCTTGACCACCAATAACAAAAAGGCGATCATCAACTACAATACAGGCCCTACAAGACAGGTGAAACTCAAAGTTAGGAATATCATAAAATCATGTAATGAATTATGCTGATTTATGTAACTTGCATTAATAGGGAAAAGGGAAAAAAAATAAAAGAGACAGATCATTGCTTCAAATCTTCAAACCAAGTGAGTGTGATCTTTGGTATCGAAAGAAGGCTTACAATCACATAGAGATTATGGAGAATAATTATATGATAATATGAGATCTTCTGCAATATAGCACTTTGAACTATGCAGAAGTCAACAATAAGACAGATACTTGCAATGGAAACCTTCCGACCAAATCTAAACTAGACTATGTACTTAAAAGAAATTGCAGAAGCAACATATGAACTCAAAAACAATTACCAGACAATAAGATGACAGCTGCAACAAAATATAAAAGGGAAAGCAGATCTATTTGCAGCAGCGCCAATTCTGGAGAGATTAGTACTTTGCAATAGAAATATATGGTTGTAGTAAAAATAATTGCAATTTGCATATCATACATAAAATTCCACCAACAAATATCAAACACATCCCATATCGTCAGCTGTATTTCTAATTTCCTGACAGCAATGTTATTTATCCTTGAAATTATAATGCCTAATTGCAAACCCCATCAGCATGTCAAAGAAAACTTGAACAGAATTTGCAACCCTGGTTTTTATATAGAACAGCTTTAATAGATAAACTATCACAATAGGAAAACCATATTCATCCACAGCCTCTTCAAAACAAGATCCACAATTCACAAGTTGAAATAAAATGTCTAAAACATTTTACTCCAACATCAAGACAATAATCAGTGTAAAGTACAAAAAAAACTACAAAAACGAGTTTGGGTGATGTTTTCCTATAAACAAAAAGGCATTGACGTGTAAAAAAACCGAGTATGGCATCCTCTAAATAACTTCAATTTAACATAACATTAAATTATCATACTTTGGATCATCATCACAAGGGCTTTAAGAAGATTCGGTGTACTAAGGAAATTTTAAAGCTCAGTCTGCAAGAAGAGCTTATGTATTCAATCCCCGATGCCATCTTATTGATATGAAGATGAGTGAAATTAAAACGGCACCACAATAGCAAGGACAACCCGTTAAATCAATTACCATAAAGTGATAAAATAAAGTAATGTATGGTTTGATTGAC
Source organism: Pachysandra terminalis (assembly GCA_031762675.1). Lineage (NCBI taxonomy): Eukaryota > Viridiplantae > Streptophyta > Magnoliopsida > Buxales > Buxaceae > Pachysandra > Pachysandra terminalis. The sequence goes on along the minus strand of JAUPMG010000017.1, from coordinate 15,572,392 downwards.
AAAGGTTACAGTTATTTTTTAAAACTCACAAGGTCGCAAAACTGGGAAAACTATAATGTTGTTCAACCTTACACACGAAAGTTGTATTTAGTAAACAAATGCAAGCACATAAAACCAAAATGCAAGGAGAGCATACTTATTCAATCCCTGATGCCATCTTGCTGAATTGGGGGGGGGGGAGGATAGAATTAAATATATAAATAAATACAATGAACCAGCAAGTATGCACCTTCAAATCAAATATCATAAGGAAAATAAAGTAATATATACTTAGATTAACAAAGTTCCAGATTCTTTTAAAAGTAAATATGGAAAAAAAATAACAGATAGATCTCTTTCGGGTCATTAACATGATTGCATATTCAATTTCATACTGGAACTAGAGAGATAACTTAGCATTTACTTGTAGTACAGAAAACAATCACAAACCTATGAGGTCCCCCACGGGGAATGGGTATCTCTGTCCGCCAATCTTTTTCTAATGCTTTGCCATTTTTCACTGCAAGACTCCAATGCTCTAATCCAGGAGTATGACGATTCTCCTTACTGCCTCCCATAACATGAAGTCTGCCTCTCCAAAGTTGAGTTGCCGGTGCATACCTAAAATTTTCATGTTAAAACCTCTTGATTATAAAATCCTCCAGCAAGAGTAGGCCAGTAGTACTAGTAACAACCACGGATTTAGCATGCCTTAAAAATATAAAATTAAATTTAAAAATAAATAAATAAAAAGGAGACATTATACTTATTATAATATTTGGCAAATTTGCTAAATTTAAATATAGATCCCCTGAATATTCTAAAAATATAAGAATTTCAAACTCTATGAAACCGCAACTGTAAATCCAGAAGACTACAATCATTCTCACATTCGATAATAAATAAGAATCTATAGCATGTCGTAATGCTTTATGATATTCAACGCTGATTTGGCAGCATCTAAAAGATAAATTAGCAACAAGATACAGAGTGACTAAAGGAAAACGTGCACAGTACAGAAGATTAAGAATATGTTGATCAATTTGGTAAAAAGTTCTATTCATGAACTTCATGATAGAGGAATTCATCAAAAATGCATAATCCTCTTCAATGTTATATGATTTATAACACCTAATGGAAAGAGCTACAGAACATATGCTTAATTTTCACAAATATTTAGCGCCAAATTAATAATAATGTGATTAATAAGTTCAGAAGCACGCAACCTTTAGGTTAACAAGACAATATTCATTTAGTAAAACAACTATAGAGAAACTATAATGCAATTATATTAAGGAAAGCACAGTAAAAATGTGCACATAAAATAAAGAAATGTAGCTGCATCATATTAAGAGCAAATCTAGATGAGCTGAAGGTAAGTATAATGATCATTGGAACAAATCATCATACAAGTTTGTTTCAATATTAGAGCAGCAAACAGATGTTATTTCTGGGAAATTACTTTGGCATATACCTAGGAACTGGTAACGGAGGCATGTCTCGCCATTCTTTTGTTTCTGTGTCCAGCACAAATGTACGAGCTGTAGGTCCTCTGCATTGTGGGCCATATTGTCCTGTGACTACATAAATGTATCTCCCGTCCGTAACCATTCCTAAATGTGAATGTGCCATTTCTTTTGGCATATCAAACCTTCCACCCCAAGTATTGTCCGTAAAATTGTAAACATCAACATGTGAATGCACCTATAAGATATCGAGTTAAAAATGAACAGAAGACAGTAACACCAACTGATGCAAGTGAGTTTAGATTCTTTTTGTAGATTTGAACCAAGTTACTAATAAGAAATACTCATAGCAAAACATAAGAGATTCAAGTAAAAATACTCAAATGGCATTACTAACTAAGAGGTCTAACATATTCGGCATCTTATTAAGCTATGCTTGTGAGAAATTGAGAACTCAATAAAAGAGCCATTTGACCAAAGATAAAATGGGAAGTCGTGTAGAAAAATGCTCAAGGGGGATATATGTGAGAACGAACGATTGATCCTCCTGTTTAGACCAAATCCACACCAATATCTTAGATTCTTAATTACATAGGAAGGAACTTACAAGAAAAATGAAACTAAAACGTTTCTAGTGAGTGGTGACAGTTACTAAAAGTGGAACTTAATACCCACATCTTTTTATAGAGCATTTCAATGGAAAATCGGACATTAATTGAAGTGTTGAACAAACATATCTATCATACATATATAT
>JAUPMG010000017.1:15525469-15562729 GCA_031762675.1 Pachysandra terminalis | reverse complement strand
AGACAACAACATTATTTTTGTGTTAAAGGTTTTTATAACAAGTTCAAACAAAAAAAAATTATTGTTTAATTATTAATACTTATATATATATATATATATAGACTTTTTTTGAATCTATTTTTTTGAACAAGATACGTATTAAACACGAATTATTTATTAAACGTATTTTCTACGTTTTCGTTTATTTGACCGTTTTTTGACTATGTTTTTTAAAATTAAAATAGTATTAAACCCGTAATTTTCCCGTTCCATTTTTTTGACGTTTCACGTTTTGCTAACAATGGGCCTAAATACATTTTGAATGGCATTTAAGTTATTTAAATATTCAAACAAATTCCTTATTTCCTTATTTCCGGGGTCGATTGACAAACAAATTCCTTATTTCCTTTGGTTAGATAATTATTTTTTAAATATATATATAATTTTTCTTAGACATCTTAGGCTCAATTTCATATTGACAAATGTATTTTTTTGTTGCATAGAGATATGAAATAAAAATACGAGAATAGGGATTAAACTTTAATATTGAGAAAGCTGCGGCTAGCAAATTTTGTGGTTACGTGACTAGACTATATGATTGGGCCACTTGGTCGATTTGCAGACGCTTGCTGTATGCCCCTTTTTTAATTGAAAAAAATTACGTAGATTTACCAAACTACCCTTGTTTCAATCCTTTCTGGCTATACCTCTCCTCCATCATTCGTGAGCTCGGCCTTTGACCGTTCAATTGATCTCGATCATTTTCGATCCTAACCAGGTGAGAGAATTCAATACCTGCTTCTTCCGATCTACGCTATTTATTTTGATCTTTATCAAAACCTTTTTCTCTGATTCTCATTTGGCTATAATTGGTGAAGAAACTAACAGAAAATCAACTGAAATGGCTACCGGTAGAGCGATTCAGCAGTTGCTGAAGGGGAAGCTTCAATCTCAGTATACCGTAAGAAGAATCTATCTCTTTTTCTCTTTGTTTCTGAACTTTCTAGGGCATTGTCGATCCATACAAGCTTATGTGATTCTGATATGGAGATTATTAATTTTTTTTTTCTCGTTTTTGGAAAAACCTAGAAATTCACTTGTCGAAACTCGAATATATTGGCGCTTTTGTAGCAAATGATAAAAATTTTGTTATGAAAATTTTGGTTGAGCTAAAGCGCAAGGTGTTCTTTGGTTTATTTGCTTTCTTATTATTTAAGTTCTCACCCACGTGATCTTTGTGATGAGATCTGTTGTAAAAAGTGATGCTTCAGAGTAAATTCTTTTTGTGCTATAAATATTTGATGGTATATGTAAACTGTTTTGAAGAATGTTATATAGATTGTTGTTCCCTTTCTAATCCCAGAACAAGCTGGTTAATAGCTACTGATCAAAAAAAAAAAAAAAAACAAGCTGGTTAATAGATGAGTCCAGTTGTCAAGTACAAGTGTGAGATAACAGCCATAAATTGCAATTTTTCAACTGTAGCCTCTGACACTATGTTACATGGACACGCCCATCTTACCGAATCCCATGTCCATACGTGTGGACATGGATTTGGACACTGACATGGCATGGACACACCCATGCCATGTCCAAGGAAGAAGAAGGAGGAAGGAGGAAGGAGGAGAAGGAGAAGAAGAAGAAGATTTGAGGGTTTAATAGAATTTAAATATATATAGCCGTGTTCTCGAGTCCTATTTTTTATGGTTTGCCGAATATGAAATCTCGTGCCCGTGTCGGACTCCGACACCCGTACCTATGCAACATAGCTTTGACATCTATTCGTCTAATCCACTATCTGTGGTATTACACATTATTGTTCTATTAAGTTCTATCTAAGAGAGCCGTTGGCCTTCCAAGATAGGGTTTGGTTAGTAAATTACATGCTATGTGTGGTATTAGTTATGGGGTTGGGGGGATTTTTCTGTTCATGTTGATGCTCACCTCATAAAATATGGTTTAATTTCATTATAATTCTCAGTTGTGAATAGGCATTTCATATTTATATGGTCTTATTCTTTATTCATGTGTAGCCGTGTAGGAGACCATCTAATCAATACTGTGTAATGGTATGCATTTGAATGAAGGTTCTATTGTGCCATTCTTTCTGGAAAATTCTTTAGTAAACTGTAAAGTGAAGACGATGAAAGGGCCCTCTTTAGAAGTCATTGAATTCATGCCTGTGATCTCTATATTTTTTCTGTGAATGTGTCCTTATTCTGTTGCGAAGATGAACAACTTGTAGACATGAAAGGAATAGGAAGTCAGGATGATCAAAGTAATTCTACTTCCTGTTTGAACTTCAAGGACACCTTATTATTATTGTTATTATTATTATTTTCCATGAAACAACTTCTTTCTGTATGCACAACCATTTTTTTGAAGTTTTGAGAATGATTTGCTCCCATTAGGAGGTCAAAATAGGTAATTGGCAGTTTGCTCGCAATATTAAAGTATGGTCATATTCCTCTTTGTGGCCCAACTACTTAAGAGCTATGTCTGTGCTATTTGAAATATTATAATGATCAAGACAAGTTCTAGGAAATCCACTACATGCGTTCCAGTAAGCTATGTTCCTATTTTTGGTCAGACTACCTAAGAGCTATGTCTGTTATTGTTGTGACAAAGGATTGATTTAAAGAACATTCCATTGGATCCTTCGACATTTGAATCTAAGAAAAAAGATTGATGCAGAGTTCCAAATTTGATACCTAAAACTGATGTAGTTAGAAAAAGTAAGCAAGGATATGAATCAAAACATTAGAAATTTGAAAAGGGCAAATGGGATGGATTAATGTATAAGCGAGCTATGGAATTGGTGTATGTTACCGACCCAAAAAAAAAAAAAAAAAAATATATATATATATATATTTTGCTGTATATTTTAAAAAATGCGGGAAGAATCTTGAACAAGAAGAATGAATACGGTAAAAGAGTTGTTGAGTGAATCACACATTCGATAATTAGAGTCGTAAAGCTTTTCCTTTTGTCAGATTCAAAAGTATTAATCACATTTGTGTGTGCAGATTAAAACTAGAGGTGTTTTTGCAGTTGTCTTTCTTCTACTTGGAGTTAGTGATGCAGATCATGTTTCACATGCCTAGAAGTTAGAAGTTTTGTGCATTTTTTTTTTTGGTATTCATTAATGAAAAGAGGCCAGACCTCATGTACATGAAGGGTAAAACAGTTAGCATATGGGCTCTACATACCAATTACCACAAGAAGTGCAAAATTAATCCTCTCAAAGTCCTTTCAACTGGACGCCTCAAAATAGAGGGATATAAAAAACTTGAGCACAACACAGACACACTCTTCTTTCTGAAGATATAGCAGCTCATCTTCTTGATTGCTTCTACGCCGTCCATCCTATGGCAAAAAGGCACATACTTCCTAATAGAAGCTTCTTGGGCTTAGTCTTCAGTCTCCAATTAGATCATCATACATGGTGTTGGGCAAACACCATGGAACCTCAAACTTTCTTGGGAAGAAGGCTCACAAAGAGAAAACAAAAGAAGAATAGGGAAGGAAGGGATCAGCTGTTTCTGCCCCTATTTCACAGAGAATATGCCTACTTGGGATAGCCCACTTCCTAGAAACAAGGTTATGAACAGTGAGAACTTTCTTCAAAATGGGCATCCAGATGGAAAAGTAACCTTTGAGGGGGTTGGTGTCTTCCAAATCAGACTATATGGGCTGACTATTCTCTCAATATCAGAAAGGCCATAGGAAAAGGATCAAGCTGAGAGACAAACCCTTGAAGCTTCAAATCTAAGTTCTGCTATCAGTCCCACAGAGCTTAATGAGTGTGAATATAAGTCACTGAGCAGTCTGCTTAGTGGCCTGTCTGAACATTAGAATCAAACTCCCAGTCATTAGTGGCCTGTCTGAACATTGGATGCTGACCTGTGGTCTCTATATACCAAGGCAACCACTAACCGAAGCCTTATGATCTGCCACCATTGAATACAGAGATTAATAAATCAATGAGTGTTCATGTTGAGGAGAATAGCTTACTGCACTTGAGAAGCATTGGATCAAGAACTACGGTTGCTATTTTCATGTCATAGTTGGGTTTATTTGTATTCGATTTTGATTACTGAATAGAATTTTGAGTGTTTTCTTATCTTTTGTGTTTGATCATTATTTTCACATTCAACCCTAAATGAATTGAGCTTATTTTTGAGAGAGAGAGAGAGAGAGAAGGCTTAGTTTCAGTCTTAGCTTGTACCATTTCTTTGGTGCTATTTGAAAGAATCAGTGAGCTATACTGTTTGAATGTCTAAAATGAAGACAACGACAAAATCATTACAAAAACAACATTGTTTCCTAGAACTTCTTTTGAAAATATTTCTTCAATGTTTCCTAACATTAGCTGCATTGTGATTCGCAGGGAACTCCAGTCTTGTCGTCCCTAATTATGAAGCAGGATCAAGACAGGGTTGGATCTGCTGGCTCTAGGTCCCTAAGAGCACTTGCACTCCTTGGAGCTGGTGTTTCTGGTCTCTTAAGTTTTGCAACAATAGCATCTGCTGATGAGGCAGAACATGGCTTAGAATGTCCAAGCTATCCCTGGCCTCACAAAGGCATTCTTAGTTCATATGATCATGCTTCGTGAGTGATGGTTGATTCTCTTTGATTGGTCAAACTATTTATGTGAAAACATTGTTTCTAAGAATATCCTATTTTTTTCCCTACCTGATTTTAACCTACTGTATAGTTTGTATTAAACATAAAGAAACACAATAATATTAATATATTATTTGTTTGCAATTTTCGTTTTGTGGTATTTTTTGATGTTATAGATTTTAACACTTGTGATCACTTGTATATGAGCAGGATTCGTCGTGGTCACCAGGTTTATCAACAAGTTTGTGCATCTTGCCATTCTATGTCTCTACTTTCATATCGTGATCTTGTGGGTGTGGCATATACGGAAGAAGAGACTAAGGCCATGGCGGCTGAGATTGAGGTGGTTGATGGGCCTAATGATGAGGGTGAGATGTTTACCCGCCCTGGTAAGCTGAGTGATCGTTTTCCTCAGCCATATGCAAATGAACAAGCGGCTAGGTTTGCTAATGGAGGTGCATATCCTCCAGATCTAAGTCTGATTACCAAGGTATGCCAGTCTTTGAATTTGATTTTTTACTTTTTGATAAATGCATCTTATAGTAGTATCTAACTTTTTGTTATCTCAGGCTCGTCACAATGGTCAGAACTATGTGTTTTCCCTTCTAACTGGTTATCGCGATCCTCCTGCTGGCGTTGTGGTAATATCTGCTTCCCTAATTACATGTAGTCAATAAAAATACATTTCGTATGGCTTGGAGTAACACATCCTAAAAGTTGCACAGTTCTACCAGATCCGTAGTTATTTGAATAAATTTTTTGCTAAGTAGCTAAATCCGAAATTTTTAGTGCTGCCATGTTTTTGGGAATCTTGTGCTATTTTACAATATCTATCTTATGAGAGTGGAGATCTCATGGATTATATGTTTTGTTTTATTTAGTTATTTATTTTTGTTGTGGAATTATGTGTTTTTATTAGTTATCAGGAGTACAAACCTTAGGAGAAAAAAATGAAAACTGAAATTCATGATAAAGAACTTGACGATGTTCTTAAAGCTTGATATGATGTACTTATATTAACATGTGAAACAGAAGCTCTTTATATGATCTTGTTGATGACCTCTTTTGCTAGGGTACCAACCAGGTAGAATCAAGAGGTCTTGGCTCAAAGCTGCTGTGTCATTGACATATGTTGGCGGATAAGGCTTAACCCATTATCATTGTCATTAGAGTGGTCCTACATCATCATCTGTAAGGAACGGGAAAGAGAAATGGGGTGGGATAAGGAGAAAAGCAAGGGAGGGAGGCAACCCCTTTATATATTATAGCTTGTGTGTCTGGAGTGGGAAACCCCTTTTTATTCAACTCTAAATGTATTTAAACCTTCCTGACACTTAAATGCCCGCTAGATCTCTTCCTTGGCCACCAAAAGTATGACTCCCCTAAATCACCCCGAGTAGCACAAGGTTGATTCACTTTGCCAACTAGGCAAGATATGACGAGTAATATATTTCTGGAAGGTGATTCTATTAATTGTATTGAATAAGGTTAAGTGGGCTATGATGGTACTTGGGGGTTAGCTTATTGTCCAAAAGAACTTGTGGATTTGTCAGCCTAAAACTTTGCCACGGACGAGATAGCAAAGAAAGGAGCATTTTATGGGATTTTTGTGAATGAGATTTTTTCTGTTTGTAATAGCTTAGGCTAAGATTTGGAGGCTTTTATCATCTTTTTTCTCTATGACGTTATATGTTTTTATCAGTACATAGAAATTTTATAAATTGAAAGAAGTGGGATGAGCTCTTTGTACAGGAAAAGTATACACTTGGCTAGAAAAATAGGGATTATACTTAGCTTAGATGCAACGACTCCATATAAACCTAGTCCCACTAATAACAGAGACAACAAGTCAGCCCAATTATTTGCAAAATCTGAATAGGAGACGTCCTTAAATTCGTGAATGATAGACGCTCATTGATATAACAATGACAAAGCGTTTCTAGAGATGACATCTACTTCATGCTCTACACCATTAAAGATTAGAACATTCCTTTCCTTCCAAAAGGACCAACAAAGAGCAGAGGGGCACACACTCTAAAAGTATCACATATCTTCCTCTACCTTGCCTCCAGCCCCAACAAAAAATTACTGCCTCCAACCCCAATTGTATCACCCAAGAAAAACCAACATTACATAGAATTACTGTGTCAGTAGTAAAAGGTGTGATATTGACTCTGCCTTGCTGTTTGGGATCATCCACTTCCTGCTTGTCAAGGGAGGGATATGCCTTTTCCAATTCAGATTGGCGAAACTCAGCTTGTCATGACTTGGAATAAGAGATAAAAAGAAAGGCTTAACTGAGAACAACTCATTCTTCTCCTACACCCTTCTGTGGACATCATCACAGCTCCCCACTACCACCAACTAGAGAAGAAATAATGGAGAAGGCATGGAATCCAACTCCCAATCAAACAAATGGTAGGTAGATGATGACATGATGCATAGTTGATGAATGTCAAAACCATGTTCTAACTTAGCCCTTATGAAGCTCTAATAGGGCATAAGTAGATAGCATTAATGTGCCTTTGGCATTCGATTTCACTATGTTGAATGTCATATCAGATTAGTAGTTGGCCTTTGTTATGTTGTTTAGGGTGCATGAAGTTTGATGTGTTCATTTGAGTGTATTTTCTTATCATTCAGGAATGCTGTAGGTAATTCTGCATGAAGTTTGTGGACTGTCCTCTTGTACCACATCAATACAGTTGATAATCTTCAAAAGAGAAGGAAATTCATGGCCTTATCTCCACAGGTTTGTATTATGTGTTTGAGGGAAGGTGAAACGGTGGATCATCTATTCTTTGGGAAAAGGGGTAGGATTATGTATAGAGCTGTGTTCTTCGCCATAATTTGAGGTATTTGGGGGGAGCGTAACCGGAGAATTTTTGAGGATAGAAGCATGAGTATTGGATCCCTGATCGACCATATTTTGAGTTTGGTGGCTTCTTGGTTAGGCGTTTTGCCTGAGTTTAAAGATTTCACCTCTCTTGATATCACTCGGTGTTGGGAGTCATTGATTTCCTTGTAATTGTCTTTGTATTTTTCTTTTCTCTTCTTTCTTTTCTTTAATAAGGAGTTGGTTTCTCCATACTTTGTATGTTTTTCTCTCTCTTCCCCTTTTTATAAAATTTTCGTTATTGATCAAAAAAAAAATCATAGCTTGAGACAAGACTTTTGACAGGAATAAACCATCGGAGTGCTCCTTGGTGTATAGAGGTGATTTTGATGATACTAGACCCTGGGAGAAAGATCAGGAAATCACAGGAGAAGTTTGGGCATGAGAGAATCTGCTTATTAACTTCTTTTTGTTGAGTTACTTATATTTGGCACAATAATCAAGCAAACCCAGTTTAAATTGAACTGGTTAGTTATTACTATTAGCTAGGAGCACTTTAAAGCCTTGTGGTAGATCTCTCTGTTGAGATCATGTTTGACCACTTGCTCATTATTCTAGGAGGAGGCGGGCCCATGGAGAGAGTTGTAGAAATGAAATAAGAAGCATTTTGAAAAGTTGCAGTGAGGAAATGAAAAGTTCTTCATGAGATAAAGATGTTGGACAGCATCTTGGTAGCTTCTTGCAACATTATTTCTTATATTAGGCCTTAGACATGTATTTCCTGTTCCTTCAATTCTCTTACAGCTAGCATAGTCTTGCATTTGGTGTGTGAGTCTCTCTGTAGAATCAGTTTGTTCCACTTGGGAACCTGGATATTTTTACAACTTCGGTGATTGCCCCATTATCCCGTGGCTTGCTTTCAATTATGATACCACATGATTGGAGCCAGGTCCGTTCATTTATCCCCTTTCATTTGGGCCTTTGTGCCATCCTGGGGAAATTGGGAATATATTTGTGCCATCAGTTGCTGAATCATGTGTACATATGCGTGGACAAGGATTTGGACACTGATGTGGCATGGACAGTAAGAAGAAGAAGAAGATATATAGCCGTGCCCTTGAATCCTATTTTTTATGGTTGCCAAATCCGACACTCCGTACCCGTATCGGACTCCGACACACGTACCTGTACCTATGCAACATAGCTTATATCACTTTTGCTCAAGTTACAAGTAGTTTGATCCCCGTTTGATTGATGGTAGGCACTGTTAGTTATCCATTTTAATTGGTCGTCAAGTGGCTCTTGCAGATTCGAGACGGATTGCACTATAATCCTTACTTCCCTGGTGGAGCAATAGCTATGCCCCAAATGCTTATTGATGGTGCTATTGAGTATGAAGATGGTACTCCTGCAACAGAATCTCAGGTCAATTTCTTCCTCATATTGGTCTCACATTCTATCATTATGGCCAAAGGCAGCCTCCTCTTGCATGTACTATATTGTGCAATTTCACTTGTATATACATATGAATTCTCTGATTATTTTCTATTTGGTGCAGATGGGGAAAGATGTTGTGTCGTTTTTGTCATGGGCAGCAGAGCCAGAAATGGAAGAGAGAAAACTGGTAAATGAGTGTCTTTCTCCCCTCCTCCCTCTAAATGAAAATTCTGTTTCACTTAAAAGTTCTCGATGCAGATGGGTTTCAAATGGATATTCGTGCTATCGCTCGCACTTCTCCAAGCTGCTTATTACCGGCGCTTAAGGTGGTCGGTTCTGAAGTCTCGCAAGCTAGTTCTTGATGTCGTCAACTAGTCGTCTCTTCTGGTTCAAACTGTTTAAATGTTTAGGGGGACTGAAATTGGTAATGTTGGGTATAAGATGATCTTGGTTTTCTGTCATCCAATTTAAAATGACTTGAAATGGGCAGTGGCAAAAGGAGTGAAATTGACGCTCCTTTTCTACCATTTGTTTACTTCTTGAGGGAGAAATAAGCTTCTCATATACATGATTAGTTATTCTTTTTTTGTTCTTGAAGATTAAAATTTTTATTTGAAGTTGTATTAAATTCCAAGTTCAAGGGGAATTTGACTCCTATGTTAGGCTCCGTTTGGATTTCAAGAGTATGTCAGAAAGTTAGTTTGGTAAGTAATATGTTGGAAGAGTGAAATTTAATTTTTCAAGAAGTTGTTTGGTTGTATCAGATATCTGCGTGACTATGACAGAAAATCTTGATTTGGGTGCTTTGATAATAGGAAATAATGAAAAAAGTTTCTCATCTACCCATTTTGACCCTTTATTGTACAAGTGCTGCAGGAAGAAAGCTTTGGTGATAAAGGGTAGGATGGGGAACATGTTCTTTTCCTTACCCTTTTATTTTCGTTTCTCACATTTTCTTTTCATTTTAATCGGAAAATAAAAATGATCATTTTTTTGCAATCAAAGAATTTGTCTGATATTTTTTCTGTGAGATTTGGTAAGAACGCGTGTGTAGGATACCTATCATTCTCATTTAAGCACGTGCCAGCTTCTCAGAAGAGGAGCCCACGACCCGAGAATACCGAGTTACAGATTATTTGGTAAAACCTTCATCAACATAAAATATAGGTCAGTGTACATTGTCTCGTTTGTTTCTGGCCACTGATTCTAAAAGACAAGACTTGGTCTTTCAAAATGATCACTCCATTGTAGTAGGAACATGGGTTCAAGGATCGGACCGGATTGGCCAATCCGTATCAGGTTCAGCCAGGACCGGTTCAATCCTAAGCCACGATACAACTATTGTATCAAGTGGCTTTGGATCGGACCGGTCCAACCGATACCGATCCACCAATCCAAAGTTTTATTTATTTATTTTTTTTAATTTATCGACCTTGACCGGTCCGATACCGACTGGTATCACTGGTCCGGCCGATCCATAATTTTTTCTTTTTTTAAGGACGATCCAGATTGGGACCGGTCCGATCCAAGATCCCGAAACTTTAAACCCTGAGTAGGAAAGAAATTATCTGTCTTGCTCTTAGAACAAGCAAATTGCACTAATATGAACAGCAACCTGTTGACAAGGAAATACAATTACATGCTAAATTTGTACCATTAAATTACATAGAGTCTTATCCTAAGTCATGCCAAAGAGGAAAACAAATCTGACTGCAGTAAGCTAACAAGGCCACAAGAAACTCCTTATCTTGTCCCCTTTCACCAAATACATGGCTCAAGAGGTGAGAAAATAAGGTTTTTGAACAGAGCAGTCACTGAGAGGTCTTACTTGAATTTTGGAAACAAGTAGATATTTACATCAATTTGTCAAATGTAAAATTGGTGTGGCTTTTGTCATTACACATTGGAAAAAATAAAATTTTCGTATCAGCATTCACTGTAATCAACTAAATGAAATTTGGCCGTACAGTAATACAACAGTAGTTCAATGCAAGAGAACCAGAGCATCTATAACAGCATGACAAAGAACATGATTCTGATTTCAGATTTGAATAACCCCAATTCAAATAATAGATCTGTGAATTGCATTCCCGTTCTGTGGCATGGCTGGTGTTTGAGATCGAATATGACGTCAGTTGACATCCACAAGAGCATCAAGCTTGACTAGTAATGGCTTTGTTGATTAAGTGGGAAATACCTGCTGTGACAGATCCCAGCACGCCACCAACAATAACCTGGGATAAATATAGAAATCTGAGCTCTGTTTTCATATGGTAACAACATTCTTTTGTTATGATAAAAATAAAAAATTTAAAGCACTAGTTTGCCCATACTGCCTTTGATTATTATAGATGTTCCCTAAGTAAGCTTAATGCATAAACATGGAAATCAAGATGCTCCTAAGAAAAATTAATGGATAATCTTTTTTATTTTTAATGAAAATTTAATGGATAAGTTTAGGCCTCATTTGGCTTTCATTCTGGATCAGAAACTCATTCCAGGAACGAGTTCCCGGAATTCATTCTACGAATTCATTTTGAAGGCTGCTTGATTGCGTTTGGTTAGCATGTTATAAAATGAGTTCCAACATAATATAGATGTTTGGTTAACATGTACTAAAATGAGTTTTAAGAAAAAGAAACATAGATCATTAAAGACATTGACTTTCAAACAGAGAAATAGCTTCAGTTCGTCACATTCACCACTGTAATTTCATTCTTAACCTGAAATCTATATGAAAGAAGCACAAAACAGACCCCAAAAAAGAATAAAAAAGAGGCATATAACTTAAAATGAATTCATAAACGAAGGACAAATCTTGGATCAAAGGGAAGGTCGTTCACAGAAAAAACGGGTCTGAGATCTAGCTCTCAACATGATTTAAAAAATCCACAACATGAAAAGCAATGCGAAAATGGAAGAGAAATCACCTGAAACTTGAAAGGATTGAACCAAACTTAAAAGATTTGCTGCTCCAACGATGAAGAAAGAAGGGTTTTAGGTTGTGAGAACTCCAAAGGGTTTTAGGTTTCTCTTCGTGAGGAAAAAGAAAAGTCGATCTAAAAGAATACTGGAATTTACAAGTTTGCTATCAAGCCCTTATTTACAAGTTTGCCACCGCAAAAATGCAAAACTCATTCCTAAATTTCAGAATGAGGAGTGGACTGCATTCGGTGGTCATGTGTATTTTCTCATTCTCATTTTCGAAAAACTCAATCTGTCTTGGCTAACCAAACACATTTTTTTTTTGTGAGAACTCATTCCATACTTGGAATGAATTCCTGGCCCTGGAATGCATTCCCAAAATGAAAGCCAAATGAGGCCTTAGAGACCAAGTACCTTTCAGGAATCATTTTCATGAGGTTTGATTTTCAATATGTGTCATGCAGTATGAGTAATGCTGGTAAGTAGACAGACATATCTTCCAGAGAACAGCAGTTTTTAATTTTATAGAAGCAAGTGCAATAGAACCAAGAACTTTGATTAAACGTACTCACATGTTTGCAAAGTAATATCTAGCATAATAATCAAAATAGCTTCCAAAATAACATTATCGCTGTTGGGATATTATAGGTAACATTGTATTATGAGCCTTTTCTTTGATAATTTACATTATATCAACAGATCTGAAGAAAAGATGCCAAAAATTATCACCCAAAAATAAAATACAGTTACCAACCAAGTGTGTGATACTAGTAGATCAAATCGTCTGAACCATACACCTCTCTGACATATATTAGCTACTACATCTGCTACACGATTCTATGATTAACTTTTATTACTTAGCATAGCAAATTAAGGATTAAATCTCATTACTTTATTGGCATAAAATCACAATATTTTAACATTATAGCAGATGTTCACTGAGATTTCAATACTAATAACGACAGGATATGAGAACAGAAATGGATAAAGATCAAGTAAGGGTAATCAACAAAACCTGAGTAGGGGTATGACCAAGAAGTTCACGCAATGGTCTGGTTTCAGCCAGAGGATGTTCAGCTGGAAGCTCAAATACAATTTGATTCAACACCTGAAGAACATCAAGTTTCAATATAATGGACATGGATAAAACTAGCCAGGTTTGTTGTGGTAAGACAGTTTGTTGTTGTTGTAAACAAACCAACCAGGTTGCCTATAATAAAGGGTTAAAAAAAAGAAGGCATAAAACCGTCAACTTGATGTCTAGTCAGTTATGTAGCATTAAGGCATAAGGATATTGTACTGTCTGCTATCCATTCAAATGAGGTCCAAAGGTAAGTGCCTTTCCACACATGGTCCAAAGTTAGAATAGAAAATGAAAGAAAAAATGAGAAATTAAAAGCAAAAAAAGAAACAACCCAGTAACAGCATGACTATCACAAAAATAGCAACACACAAATAGGAAAATCATACCTCTGCTTGGCGTCCAGCATGTTGTCTAATACCAGAAGCATCATACATCACCTGACAACAATTCCTCACATGAGAAATTACCAAAAGACGCAAGGCAATGGCCACCTGGTAGTAATACAATCATGTTGTTTTTATGTACCAATCACTAAATACCGCTGATCAACTGAAATAATTTCATTACATCAATAGAGAGTTGATTTTACTTATAATGGAAAATGCAGCATACTCGAGTAACATAATTGTTCTGTTTTATATACAAATCACTTAATAGTTCTGATCAACTGAAGTACTTTCATTACATCAATGCTAAGTTGATTTTACTTATAATGGAAAATGCAACATCTTAAATTGCATACCATCTATAAGTAGCCAGAATACAGAAACAAACAAGCCTGACAACCAAATTTCTCAAGGATGTCAAAAATATGTAATGACATGAAGCATATTGCTTGAATAGAAAGTATTACACCCAAGAAGTACCACAGGGAAATCAAAAGCAACATCACTTTTCAAGGAAAGACAGTCAAATGTACACCATGCAGAATTAATGAATATTATAAAGACAAATTTTAGTTGAACATATTGGTTGACAGCAATAGTTCATACAAAATTATACTTTTAAGACAAATCAATTCAAACATAACCTGGAACAAGGTTTGAAGAATTTTAGAAGCCCAAGATGACTCTTTTTAATAAACAAGAAACAAGGTTTGAAAAATTTTTGAAGCCCAAGCTGACTCTTTTTAATAAACAAGAAACAAGGTTTGAAGACTTTTAGAAGCCCAAACCGACTCTTTTGAATAAACAAGTGACTCAAATATGTATGCATAAATCACCATTTTTATTTGTAATTTATGGTTTTTTTTACAAGTTTATATAACCAATGAAACGTTAAATCATGTAGAAAATGATTATGCATCATTTGTTGCAGTCTCCATAGGAACCTGATAACCCGTTGCAAATGAATATAGGACCCATCTCGGGATAGGTTTAAGGGAAAGTAAGAAACTTGAAGATGTCAATTGCTCTCGATAGGAAGGTAGCTAAGCAGGAAAAGGTTCTGAATTACCTTCTTGATAATGTACAACTTACTTAAAACTGAAGATTTCTGTTGCACAAAATCCCCATATATATTGAACTTCAATGTATAATTTGGTGGACAAAATTAGAGAGGGAGTAAATGCAAAATCAGAATTATGGAGGGATGTCTTGGAATCAAAAGGTTTTAGAATAAGGAGACCAGAAAACCTTCTTGGAAGCGTACCAAAATTATACCCCTTTAATCCAAAACTGACCTTACTGTTTGATATTGTAAGCCATAATCCCATATTATGAGGGTTACTTTAGTCTTTCTATTTGATATTTCAATGAACTAAAATGTGAACGTGTTACCCGCACAAAAATTCCTAATTAGAAAGCACTCCACATCAAATAAAAACAAATAGTAATAAAACAGATTTTGAAACAAAATAATACCATGATAGATGCTGAATAAAACAATATATATGTATGTATATATACATTGAATAAAAACATATGGAAGTAGATATCATCAAAAAGCATTTAATAAAATCTTTCCAACGGATCCATTTTATTGGAAGTTGTATATGGATTGAAAGATATTTCCTTTTGAAAATGTTCAGACAAAAGATTTTTAATCCCTAAAATTGAGGAGATTTATTCTTAATTCATTCACTACTACAAACTTTAGAGTTTAGATATCTATAACTCATTTTCGTTTAATAAGTTTTTAAAATCACAAAATAACAGTAATTTAATTTAATTTTTTCCTGATTATGTACATATAGTACTGCATGTACCACCTACTAGTGGAATGTAACTTTAGCACAAATGATAGTAGAGGTGAAGCAATAGTAAGAATTGCGAACCATACAATTTCCAAAGCAATCACTTTCATTATTATGGATCAGTTATTCATAATGAGGGGAATATTTATGAGAATGTTTCACTTAAGGAATTAGACCTAGACGGCTTAAGTGGAGAGGCACTTCTAGAGTACTATGTGATTGATGTGCTTGACTCAAGCTAAAAGGAAAGGCTTCACAGGACAGCTATTAGACCTACAATGATGTATGGAACAAAATGTTGTGTAACAAAGAAGCAATATATCCGTAGAATGAGCATTATTGATATGGGGATGTTGAGATTGATGTGTGGGAAGACTATGAAAGGTAAGGAAATGAAATAAAACCATCCGAGAGTGTCTAGGTGTTGTACAAATATAGGAGATAAGATATAGGAATGGAGATTAAGATGGTTTGGGCATGTAAAAACAAAGACCTAAGGAGGCAGTTGAAGAAGGTGCAACATGTTATACATTGAAGGATCTAAAAGGGCAAAAAGGAAGATAGAAAAGGACCTCGATGGAATCGGTCAGAACGGATTTATATACACATAATTTGACCAAAGATATGGTTTATGACAGATTGGGATAGCGAAACAGGATTCGTGTTGCCCAATCCCATCTAGTTGGGATAAGGCATTTTATTGTTTTGTTATTTTTGTTGCAAAATAACTATGCACACATATGTATTATGTTTCAATTGAATAGATAAATACAAGAAGGGGTAATGTGTGGTTGACCTGTGGAATTTGAAATGCGAAGTTTGGAACAGTCAACAAATGTCAATCCGAGTAGGAACAAGCCAAACAACTAAGCAAAAGAGTAAGTTTCCAATATTTAAAATGAACCGATGGATTATGATCTTGAAAAAATTTCATGGGCTGATGTTATCAACAATAACAAATAGGTCAAACAAAAGACAGACCAGTAAGAACGCTTTAAATTTTCAATTATCTAACAAGATAATTGAAATAATAATAATAATACTAGTAGTGGTTGATTAAGTGGTAAAGTCCTAGTATGGAACAGCCCTCATATACTCCTTGCTTACATATTAAATCAAGATTAATTATGAAGACGTATTGAAATTCAGCATAGTTATCAGTGTCGGATTAAGCAGATAAAATTAGAACACTCAACCAGAGGACTAACCATAAAGAAGTCTAGCTCAGAATCAGGCAAAAGGGCAAGGAAGAGACATAAACTAGTCCTAAGCAATGTAATCCAAACTTCAAATGATAAGGGTATCCTGAATGATATGCAGTTTCAAAAATAAAAACTTCTCCACAAGATCGAGACAGGGTCATACTATACAAGAAAAGATCACAGCAGCTGCAAAAAGTGATCCTCCGAAGCCATCGTGAAATCCAATAGCTACAGCAAGAGCCGTAACTGTCGCAGAATGGGAAGATGGCATGCCACCGGATCCAACAAGCTGCTTAACATCCCAATGTCCTTCCTTATACCTGCAAATCTCTGGAGATCTAAGACTCTTAGGGAAATTATAAATAAACATCAGTTCACCAATCTAAATAGAAGCTTAAAGAACAGTAGAACACAGATCAAGTACAGCTGCTTAATAGGAAATCTATTTCATGAAACTAGAAAAGGGTATTAGACAAGATTAGAATTCTAACCAATCTATGATATTTAGACGACATGAAATTTCAATTTCAATTTCATTTCCTTTTTTTCTTGAGATGTTGATCTTGCGTCATAAAAAATTGTGTACTAATCAAGTAATTAACTGATTAGCTAATACTGAAGTTCAGTAATGCATCTATTGCCCGTTGTCTGTATTGATAGTTCTGAGATAAATCTTTTAGCTAATACTGAAGTTCAGTAATGCATCTTTTGCCTGTTGTCTGTATTGATAGTTCTGAGATAAATCTTTTGACCAGCATTTCATAACTAGCTAAAGGTGTAAAAAGAGAACACTAAACCATGAAACTTGATTACCAATGGAGTGATCAGCAATCAGTCGTCATGGATGCTTAAAACCAATTCAGGTCATTTCCACAGATCTCAACAAAACTATTATAGATAAATGGATCGCTTCAACTGAGAAGCCTTGCCAGTACCATTACACAGCAAGCTCAATACCATCAATGTGTACCAAACACTTGTCATTTCCAATTCATCATTTCCGGATACCATTTTACAACGAACAACATTAGATCAAGACATTGTTTAAATCAAAAAAAAAAAAAAAAAAAATGTTCAGCAATTGCGCTACCGTTCTATTTATGCATCTTGAATCTTGGATGTGTTCACTGGATTCACAAACACTTTCAGCATAAATCGCACTGTATTTTCTCATTTCCAATTCATCATTTATGGATACCTTTTATGACGAACAAGATCAGATCAAAACATTCTTTGCATTAAGAAAAAAGGTTCAGCTAATGCGCTACTGTTCTATTCATGTATCTTGAATCTTGGACATGTTTAATTGTTTGTGGATTCATGTATCTTGAAACTTGGATATGTTTAATTGCTCACAAACACTTTCAGCATAAATCGCATTGTGTTCTCTACAATCCAATACTAACAAAGTACCAAAAAATACGTAATCCAAAACTTCATAGCAATTAAGAAAAAAAGATTAAAGAAAAAGAGAAGAACGGTTAGAAAGGCAAAGAGGAATATACCAGAAGGTGAAGAACTTGGTAGATTGGGCGATAATGAATGCGAGGAGAGCAGAAATGAGAGGGAAATTCCTCAAGACAGAATAAGAAAACGACGAGGAAGAAGAAGCCGGAACTGTGTTCTGGATCAAGAAAGCAGCCGAAGCTCCTAAATCCATCATCTTCTTCCTACTATAATCAGTAAAATCCCTATCCGGATCTAATTCGTTCCTTCTTAGTTGAATCTTGTTTACTTGTACAATATTCCTGTTCGATCTCTCTTTCTTTCCTTCGTTGTCTTAGAATCTTTGAACGATAAAAGATAAGCTCCGATCAGCGGAGAGAGCGAGAACTCGCAATGGAGACGAGAAAGAATGAAGAATTGTTCTGTAAAGATCTACGGAAGAAGAGGTATTAGGGCCGAAGCACTTTTTAAACTAACGGTCTCTCTCTTGTCTCTTTCGGGACCTCGCAGTCCTATCTAGAATATGCCAGATTCTATCGGTTGTATTTATTATCCATCAGATTTGTTTACTCTGGATGATCTTGACCATTCAATTGTTGACTTCTGTGCGCCAAAACATGATTTTTAGGCGTACAAGTCAATCTGAGAAAGGTATTTTTGGTATTTCTTGAATTGAGTTTTTTGTTTTGTTTATAGGTTTAAGCAATGCCGCGTTTGGCACGCTAATTAAGGTTTGATAATGACGAATTTGGGGCCGTATTTAGATAATAAGACCTGGAGTTGAGTGTGGTTTACATCTGCTTGTGGTGTGATCTAAGCTTCATGGAAGTTCTTTTGAACAAGAATAAGGACTTTTTCTTAGAAGAAACATCCCACCCAGTTAACAATGCCTGAGCCTTAATCTAATCTAATTACTTGGATGATATTCCTCTCTCTCTCTCTCTCTCTCTCTCTGAGAGAGAGCTAAGCCTTGCCTAGCTCAACTTGAGCTCGTAAACCTTGAGCAAGCTCAGGCTCGCTAAAAGTTCTGCGCTAAACGGGCATTTAGAAGAAAAAGAATCATCTGAAACTCATGGAAGACGAACCGAACAAAAATGACTAACAAGAATATGGCAACAGAGCAGACACAAACCTCCAATGCCAATACCTCGCTGGACACCATCAGCCTTTAGAGGATAAGATAAAAACTTTACATGACATGTCACCAACATGCGTGGTATTTCTTACAAATAAATCAGAATCAAAAAGGAAAAAAAACTGATGCAGCATATCCCTCTGAACTGACCCAACAAAACACAAATTATCTAGAATACAAACACTCGGCACTTTAGATATGCTGCAGGAGCAGGGTCATGAGAGAAATGTGGGATGGACCCTTATGAAATCTCTGGCTGGATTTAATACTTCTACATCACTGTGCAATTGCACTTGGACTCCAGCTTCGGAGGCCTCGTGGTGGTGTCAACCGTGTTCTGTACCCCTGGCTCCGGTGCCAAAGATTCATTGTTTTTTACATCAATCTCAGTCTGGGTTGACGGAGTCATGTCTGTTTCCACCCGTCTCTGTCTAGTCTTGCGGGATCTCAGGTTGCGTTTGCTCGCAGTTCTACCACGCACCTCCTTTCTGTCAGAATTGGGTTTACCCAAGATAGTAACAGTTGGCCAGGAACCCTCTAACGACTCAGGGTTCTCCTTTTCCATACCAATGGTTGCAGCCTGGTAGGCCAAATCGTGAATGATGGAACTGCAGAAGAGTATGGTATCAGTTGCTTCTTCCAATGTTAGGCTTCTTGATTTATTTCCTCCTGAGCCATTGACGGTTACAATTGACTCTTCTGTCAAAATGGCAAAAGGAATCAGCTAAAGAGCATTGGTGAAATTATTTCATCCCCTTTCGGGGCCAATGTTACAGGGAAAAGAAACTGGTCAAATCAGAGTAAAAGTTGTACAAGGAGATTTAATGGGTTGATTTAGATTCATGTTCTTCACAAAGATCTCAGAATTTTTAATGTAATGTGTAAATATGGTGTACCAACAGGTAAGTGTTTGCTTGGTGAGACACCACAAGTAAAACGCATCATGTAAGGTAAAATAATGATGCCTTATGAATAACTCCATCCTATTTCTAAAGAAAAACAAATTAGATTAACGTTGAATTATCGAGTCCAGGAAAGGAACTAATCCTTTCACTCAATTCCAACAATTATTCGATTAACAGTTGGAATTATGAATTTGTTTACCATAGTTGTGTCATATATCTTCCAATGACCTATTACTTGTCCTACTGGTATTGCCATTTCCCTTTGTTGATGCATCACCAGTAACTAAAGAATAACCGCCTCAGGGTCAAACCATGAACACTTAAGTGCAAGTGGCATTCACATCTTGCCCCGAACAAAGTGACCCTTTGTTTTGTGCCATTTCGGTCTCCCATAGAACCCAAGACAGGGATGCTTGGTCATGGATTTGAAAATTGGAATCTGACACTTGTCAGGGAGTCAGACAAGTTGGGCCAAAAAGCTATAGATATGTGGACTTGGGTATTCAAATAAATACACACACGCAAACCGGGGATTGGTAAAAGAACATAACCATCTAGCAAAGGAACTACAAAAATCGCTAACTTTTTTGCAAATATTTTTATTTTCCCTACCATTTAGGAACTAAAAATATGTTTGCACATGATATGACTATATGTAGTATCAAAGTCAATCCTAGTGACTTACAGGTAGACATAGTTATTTTATTTATTTATTTGTGTTTGTGTTTGTGTTTGTTTGCTTGTTTGTGTGTGTGTGTGTGGCTTATGCACAAATACTTGTTTTAATAATATCTCTGTATGTATGTATGTAAATACTATGATGAAGTTCACATATTGCAAATAAGAAACAATTATATCAATCAAACAATAAGAATGCCTTTTCCCCAACCGATTGAAGCCAGTAGCACAGATCCTGTTGCATCATTCCAGCTTCAAGACTCATTTCTACAAATAAATTGTATGTTTTCAGATCCTTCCTCACAACTCCATCCATATCCTCTTAGTGCTTCCCTGCACCCTTCGATTACTGGTCCTCTTTCAACAAAACATAAAACCATCTCAATTGACTCTCCCTTAAATTCAACCCCTATTGCATTTGCAGCTACTCATAGACCCTCATGAAGGCATTTGTTCAAATCCGGTCTTTCCACTCATATATCCCAAAATCTTCACTTAAGCTACATTCATCCAATGAATATATCCCAACAATTTTTTTCTCGTACAGCATGGTGGTCTTATGACAGTTCTTATCCTTACAGTTTGATTAAAATTCATCAGTCACATAGCATCAAAAGCACACTTTAGCCACTCAGCTCTAATTCTATGAAAACATCCTTGTCTTTGTTTTAGCTAAAGATGCAACCCCAATGTCATAAAATGATTTTAACAAGATAGAAAATATGATGAATGCTCTCTTTATGAGTTTCCATGACAAAACCATAATGGAAAAGTAATATCCTTTGTTTCCTCTAGAATATTTTCAGCTTAACATTCGGATTCACTGAAAAAAATAAAAACATGTCATATTCCTTCTGAGAGTCGATACCTAGGGTAAAACAGACACCTTGAGGGGCACATGTTACTCAGAAGTCCAGCTTCTTCAAGGAAGAATTTTCTAACAATATTCCGTGGTGCATGGGTGTTTGGTTGTCAAAATGCGTCATTATATAGAGGTCACTCAACTTTTATCTTAATCAAGACTATTTAACTAAACTAACTCACATATGTAACAAAACTAGAAACCAAATTTCAAAAGGATTTCCATATGCACTGAATAACACCCTCTTTTCCTTTAACAAGTTATCAATACCCCAAACAAAATGAATCCTAAAAAGATAATGTTACTTTTCTTTTCTTTTTTCTTTTATAAAAAGGCCAACTTGTACCTAAGTACACCAAAAATAATAGAACTCCTGCTTATACTACGTAATAATCTTGGAAATGCACAATTCAAAAGGATTTCCGCATGCTTAAGATCAAGTTATACATTGAGCAATCACAATGTCACACCTTCTCTTACTTTAATATGTTATATCAACCCCAAACATAATTTATCCTAGAAAGATGTAAATCAAATTTTTTATTTTTTTGGATAAAAAGATAACATGTAATAAAGCAGGGCAAAAATTATAGATCTCCTGCTTATGATATTTAATGATCTTGGAAATGATTTTCATGTGCCAAGTCCAAGTAAGGAAAAAGGTGGACCCATGATTAAATTCAAGGTTTGCAAATCCGGCTCTCTCATAAATTTTGCACATTTGAAAATGGAAAATTTTCATAATATTTCAATCTGGTTTACCAGTCACAAGATATTTAGGAAAACATTTGGAAAGAAAATAAATTTTCAATGGAAATTCACAAAGTCTTAAACTAAACCCTTTCAGCTCAAAGTACAACAAATAGCATTGATGTGCTATAAATAAAACAAATGAGACCGGGTTGATTGGTGAGACACACCAAACTTTGAAAGCTGGTATGACATGGATTTCACACGTGGAAGATGATTTCGCAAATCCCACTCCATCCACTTCACATTCTAAGTTTTGGCCATATACACGTTCGCCTCATGGCAAATGCTAATCCCTAAATTTGATGTCTGTCTTGTACAAAACTCATAAATATTAAAAACTTAATGGCTGTTATTACATGTGAGAAAATCAATTACACCTACATTAATGGTGCTTATTTGGGTTGAAGTATTGTCCAAGTGGCCTATCTGAAGAGTCCCATCACGAGAGCAGTCTAGATTGGCCACATTATCACTCCACGTAACAAAAAACCCACGTCTCACCAGGGAATTAAACCTGGTGAGAGAGATTTTTCGCTACTTGTTCTTGAGAATGATTTAATATGCTAGTATCCAAAATAACTTATATACAATATGTGTAACATCTAGAGTCATATGAGGCATGAAATATACAACAAACAACTAGAAATAAACAAAATAAAACATGATGGATCACTCAAAACCACACAAACTTGTGACTTGAATTAATAGCCTAACTTCGATAAAAATAATAATTGCTAATATGAAAAATAAATCATAACAAAAATGACTAACTACTTTAGTCTAGACGATATAGTAAATTCATGTTTTCATATTGTTTAAAATTTATAGATAAAATGTTATAGTTACTATACGAAAATATGACTACCAACATTTTATAGCAAGAATATTTAATGCATGTGTGTGTACAATCATCATTCCATACCAAAAGTATGAATGGATTCTACATCACATATATCTACATACATATTCCAAAAAAGCTTATCTTCTATACCATAAACAATCAGAAATAACTTCAATGTTTTCAATAAACATCAATGGGCATATCAAAGCTGTAAATGTGCAAATCACAACTAAACTTTTAGTCGATCAGCTCCCAATCAATCACAAAGTACCTTATCCCCGTTTTTCCTGTTCCACCATTCTAATCAATCCTTGTTCTTCCTTTAGCCCTTTCAGATCCTTTAACTCGCACCATCTCACACCTTCTCGCTATCGCTACCCTAGGTCTGTCTTTTACATGCCCAAACCATTTCGATCAACTGAAGTAAGACATGTGCAGAACTCAAATACGCGTGGAACAGGTCCCCTCTCCTAGTTTCACCTAAAAGTTACTTGAAATGAGTCCCCACAATCTGAATTCTGTTTCCCACTGTTGTTAAATGTTACCCAAAATCTTAATCTTATTTATGAACTCTTGTTAAAGGTGGACCCACAAGTTTAAAACCTTACAAGCATTCTACACTCTAAATCTCATGTTACAAGAACCTCACTGTTTTCTGGTACACAGTCCCTTTATTTTCAGACCTTAATGGTTCCCGTGTTTCCTTGACAATTGCAATTATCAAAAATGTCCTTATCAAGTATGAGCATTAAGGAAAGCTTATAGGGTGAATAAGAATGCATAAAGGGTCTTTGTGCATCATTCTGAGTGATAGTATCAGCATAAAGTGCAACAAATATAAAGGGTAACACCAAAATAAGAAAGAAAAAAGGGTGGTACACAAGGGTTTTAATAGAAAGACTTGCATAAAATTCCATCTATTTTTTAAGAAAGTGAAAACGAGAAGAAAAAAAAAAGTAAAAAAGAAGAGATTTGACTATTCTTACTTATTAGCATAATTTAATAATTATTAAACTTGTTAATTATTATAATCATAGATTATTTATGTTTCTATTTATCTTAATCGAATATTTATTATTGTATGATTACTTGTCCTGTTCCAAATCACAATCAGTGTCTCTGGGCATGATTCTTTTCTTTTATGCACTTAAGTGTATCTATGTATGAGTGTATATATGGTTTATTATATGTTAAGGGCAGTGATAGCACTAGTATGTTCCTATATTTATCTTGATCAACCAATTATTTTTCTATTATAACATGATTACTCATTGATTTTTTCTTTTGCTGGAAGATAATAAGCCGTTTGTTAGTGGATCGCTGGTCAAGGGATTTGAACTTGGGTCTTTTGTTTTTCCTCTCTTTATTAGTAAACTAAGGTTGAACTCACGTCTGTTGGTTTGCCATAATTAGACCTCGCCCACTAGGAAAGCATCTGTTAGTTGGTTGTTGATCATATTAAGTGTATGCTAATTATAATTTATTAATTATTTGCTTATCTATTATATGTTGAAATCTGCTGCTCTAATGCATCTATTAATGCCAGAGATTTATACACAGTCAATAATATTTCCTAAATTTAGCCATGAAAGTAATTGTGTACATGTTTCTTATTTGTTCTATTTTTTTCTCTTTTTATGTTGGTTCCACCCCTGCTGAGCAGTAACGTTTTAAATCTGATAAACGAGATCATGGTGATTAACCAGTCAATTAGTGTTAAACCAATACAAACCTGTCCGACAGGCCTGAACTCAATGGATTTGTCGTCCAAAAACACTCACAAAAAGAGTTATGAACAATTGAAAAACCTATCTAAACAAATAAAAAGAAACTCAATTATCATTCATCAATCAAACTCTGAATTGCCAGCAGATCTCTGGACTTCTATGGACCCACCATTAATAAAATCCTAGTCCAAGTAGAATTCCTAAACAAATCCAAATACTTATTTAACATATCTAGAATCTACTAACAAAAAAGGACTACTTCAAATGAAACAAGGCCTGTGAAAATCTTCCCAATCTGATATCTAGAACTCCTCTACCACTTGGTATAAATTAAAAAAATATATATATATATACTATAAATAGTAAATCAAATTATGTATATAGTAAAAACATAATTTTACCATACACAATAAAAAAAAAATCTTCTAACTTAAACATTGTCCTATTAATCAAGTTATTTCCTTACTGAAAAAAAAATAAATAAATAAATAAAATAAATACATAAAAACATAAACCTAATTAGCGAAGAAGTCTCCTCAAAAGATTCTCTTTTCTTTCTCTTAACGTGAGCCAAACCTCTTTTTAGAAGAGGTTTAATTGGGTGTATCTCCCTTGCTGGTTCCCATAACAGCATCGACTTTCCTATATCCTATTGGTCTACTCCTAGACTCTTTTGCATCATCTGTTCATTCCTTGTATGATTCTGGAAAAGAAATTGGTGAACGACCTCGGATCACAGAAGCTACATTAGACTACCTTGTACAAAGCTATAATACACTCAAAAATGAGAAATGACAAACTTGTAGTTAAATTGCGATTAGTATTTTCAAATTGAAACTTGAAACAAGAAATACAAGGAGTCAATCTGACATATCAGTAAGGGCAAAACAGTTGAATATCTTAAACATTAAAACAGCATTCTCAATGAAAAGATTCATAATTTTAAATTTGTTGTAAATATCTCCTTAAATGATTGTAAATGATATTTTCTATATAGGGACCTATCTCCCACATCTATCTATATCATATAATTAAGAGAATGCATAAAATGCCATCTGTGTAAATATTTTGTTCAATGAGGATCTAGCATGTGACGACACACAAACAATTTGTTAAAATACAGCAGTCCAGCTAAGTATCACAACATGAAGATAATTAATAGGTTAAAAGGAAGCAAAATGGCTAATCGAAAATTAACATGGATGAAAATACATACCAAGGATGTTATGAACATGATCCAAGGTGTTGGATTCCGACATTGAACCTAATACATCCTTCTCATAATGGGTAGGAACTGAAATCTCCTGGAATTCCTCCATCGTGCTCTTTGAATCAGGAGAAAATGCATCATCACTTTGTGAACCAGGGATGGACTCATGATGGCTTTCTAGTTCTCCTGATATTACGCCCAAAGCGCCATGAGTGCGAATCTCGACAATGTCTACACTACCGTTCAACATGGCGTCTTCCTCCATCAAAGAGGACTCTGGAGTCATGCCTGAGACACTCATTTCATTATTTGGAAAATCTTCAGCATTCCCAGATGACTCACAGTCTTCATCATTTGGAACTACTGCTACTGAAGTATCCTCCAACCGAATGCTCATTGAACGGCTTGACAATTCGGGGGAAAAATGATCCATTGTTCTACAACTCTCGATGAGTTCAAATATATCTTCCTCAAGAACAGTTTTCCTGACAAAAGAGGTACTTGTAACATCATCGTCAGTATGTTTTGAAGCTCTGACTTGTTCTTGAGTAAAATCTGATGTTTCCTCCCAGGCCCTGTATTTCATATTGGCAACAGAAACATCAAAATTCTCTTCACTTGTGCTCTTAGAAAGAACCAAAGTTTGGTATGCATGATTTGAAATTCCAGAGAAAGACGATCCAGTGTTTCGAGGTTTTGCATTCACGTCATGCCTGTAATTCTCCGTATCAATTCTCTTACCACTTAGCTGCCTTTGAACACAAGTCTCTAGTTGTCTAGACGAGCTCATGTCTACAGAAGATGACACTGAGGTACTGCCATGCCCAATGGAGCTTCTCAGACTGTTCACACTTTCTCTTGCATAAGAGGGATCATCATAAGGTATGCTTGTGGCAGTGAACGCCCTCCCTTGAACAACAGGTCCCCTGCTACTACTTGACCCCTTCAGCAGTACAGAAATACCCGCACCTTCTGAAATGTCAACCTTCGAGTTTGAATGGGAGTTAGAATTTTGCAAGTATTGGTTTGACATGTCACTATCATATCGACTGGTGACAACTGTTGGCTGGCCCACAATTTGCTGGTTCACATGACTCTGCTTCTTTTCCTCCACCTTCAATGTTGCAAGAGAATTGTCTGGCAAGCAACTGTGGCTTTGGTCAACATTAAAACTCTGGCCCCTGGTAATATTATTTTCTAGGCAGCCAAGCATGACTTCACTTTGATTAGAAATTTCTGGAAATTCAGATACTTCTATCAAGGGTTCCAACTCATCAGATGGCTTATTCTCTTCTGAAAGTACCACAGACTGGAGTGGGGTAGTTTGAGCAATGGTCATTGTGATCTCTGGAGTGGTAAGTCTTAAATGTCCAATTTTCTCACTGCAATCTGGACAAATACCATTATTCCCTTCCACGGGTTCAATGACATGAAACTTTCTGCCACACTTAGCACAGGACGCCATATTTTCAAGAGAATCAATTTCTGGAGAGTCACCCTCGACATACAAAGATTCGGAACCAATTTCTCTAGGAAAATTGTGATAGGTACTTTCTGCAGATTCACCTGACTCAACTTCAGTTGTACCGCCTCTATTGATGTCACAATGCCCAATGTTTGGTGATAGATCATTCGTTTCATGCCCGGCATCTTCATTTATCTCATCCACCTTATCAAAGACAAACACTTCATCTTGGGCACCAGGATCAGATGATTTTCCCCGTGCCCTTGTCATATCATCTTGGTCATGGTCACTCCCCTCTGTTTCTTGTGCAACACTTCCTCCTTGTTCAGAGCTTGCATTACTGCTAGTTGTAACCGAGGAGTTCCTAGATATCATTGGACGATGTGCAGCATTTGTTTTCCCAACATAGAAGGTGGAGGTGGGGACACTTGATAGAAGTGGCCTGAACATATTCTGAGGACCTTTCCGATGTTCCTACGATAAAGCATTGAAAATAATGTTCATGAGATGTGTTAGAACTTGCTTAAATGAAGCAAAAAAGAAAGATTATGCCAAATCATCTTTTCAAGCACATCAAATCAGAGGAGAGAAACTCTTCTGGACAACTTAAAACAATAAGAATTAGGTGCAGGGTGAGTAACAAGAGAATCAATTGCGTGACTTGTTCTTGCATCATTGCATGTGCAATAAATAGAAGATCAAGAACAAACCCGCAAAAAATAATTAAAAATACATAGATGATTTTCTAAATGGTTGGGCCTAGTGTGTCCTTCAATGTTCCACTGCATGATCTAGTTTCAGTCTTTCCTATAATGAAAAAAAAAATTGAAAAGGAAAATCCTGACAGAAATTAACTCTATTATGATGAGGTGGCATCATTCTATTACCATTCTGGTGCAATCTAAATATAATAGTTTAGTATGAGGCCTCATAAAACTTTACCAGTAGGCTGAGAAACAGGAACCCAGTCATTTAAAGTGAGAAGTAGAGCTAACAAGTACAAGGTACCTGGCCAGAGCTACAACAACAAACCAAATTTTTCTGCTTTGTATTATATGGTATAGCTCAATTGAAAAAAATAAAAATAAATAAATAGATTCTTTTCTCTGATCAGAAACATGCTCACTTGCAAAAAAAATGGATTATAAGAGAAACAGTCATCATAATCACAATGAACTGCACAATATCATACCATTTGTCGTAGTGCAGAATCAAACGATCTTTTTGGAACAGAACTTGATGACAATGTTCTGGTTGGCTTCTTGGAAAATGAAAGGGCTCTGCTATTTTGAAATGATCCAAGTTTCCTTGCAGTTGAGCGATCTGAGATACCTACAGGGACCGACTGCAGAGAGTCAATATCATCATCACCAGATGATGCTACAGAACCCTTACTATGGGAGCTGAATTGGTCTCTATCATGACCATATGAAGAACTAGCACTTCTTGACGCAGTTGGTGACATTGATTGTCTTCTGACTTTTGAGGATGAGTCCCCCCCATTCCTAGATGCGGGTGAGGAGCCCCTAACATATGATGCTGGGCGATCAGCCAGAGATGTACGAAGATTAGGAGGTGCATCCGAGGAGAAGCCTGGGAGATTTGATTGCCATGCATGCAATTTTGGTGAAGCGGAGTTCCCACGACTTGTCTTTACAGGGGAGGTTCCCCTTCTCGTAGATGAGGCCACGGCACCACTCGACCCTGTGCTCATCCTCCGGGCAGTCGGGGTAGAGGACCTTGGACCAGGTGTTGAGGATTTATTTGGGGGAGTTGGTGATCTCCTTGATGACTC
The DNA here is from genome assembly GCA_031762675.1 of Pachysandra terminalis. Classification (NCBI taxonomy): domain Eukaryota; kingdom Viridiplantae; phylum Streptophyta; class Magnoliopsida; order Buxales; family Buxaceae; genus Pachysandra; species Pachysandra terminalis. The sequence continues at coordinate 15,533,629 of JAUPMG010000017.1, read as the reverse complement.
ACCAGGTGTTGAGGAATTATTTGGGGGAGTTGGTGATCTCCTTGATGGAGTAATAGGACGCTGAACCGGGGTTGGACTTGAATGAGGAGCTGAAGATGGCCTTCCTCTTGACTGGAAAGTATTGTTTCCAGACCGGGGAGATGGGCTTAAACGATGTGGACTTGCACTGCTTCTGTTAGTCCTATAACTCTTCTCCATCTGCATTCAGTTCCACTTTACTTGTATCAAGGAAAAAATACACAAACCGGAATTGGAAAATATATCTGGAGTGTGTAAGCAAGTTAACAATGGAACATAGATCCAGAAAATAATAATAATAATAACGACAATTGATGACTTACAGTGGTTGATCTTGCAATGGAAATAGGTTGACTTCGTGGTCGTCCCCTGTGCACAATATTTACTGGTGGAGCCTCATCATCCAACGAAGGGAAAAGAGGGGTGTCGGGAGGAGTTAATAGCCTTTAGTCCAATAACACCAACCATGCCATTAGGACCAAGAAAAGTGAAAAATTGATGTCAGAAAATAAGCACTGCTCGAAGAAAAAGAAAAACAAAATAACAGCGTGTTTCAAATGAAGTGGTAATCAATTTTTTCTTTTGATTAGCAAATTGGTAATTGTTAATCTTTACCTAATCAAATCACTTTAGTAAAATACAATTTCACTGACACTATAATTTCTAAAGCATATTTGGTAATCGTGATCTACAGACAAAAAGATAAGTGCCACATACCAAGACGAATATGAGGTGTTAGACACATTCCCGCAAGATCAAGACGTGAATGAAGCCATATAATAAAAGAAGAGTTGGGTCATAAAGAAATTGTAGTATGATTCATGTCCTTACATACTATAAATTATCAAATAGAAACAAAAAGCAACAATTATATACTTAATTACATGATGTAAATTGCATAATAAAGATACTCCACACAGTTCAAAAGGCAAATATGGAAAGAAATGTTCATATGTGTCTAACAATATCTGAAACTTGTCATCTCATGTTGACTATGGGGTAAGTTGAGTTGGTTCAAGTCAAATCAGCACCAACCCTAGGGGTGAAAATGGGCTGAGGCAATAGTTGCCCAGCTAGGCTCAGGCTTGTGACCATAGGATTAGGCTCAAGCTTGTCTATATTAATAAGATTGGGTCAGAAACGAATCGGCTCAACTAAGATTAATGGGGTAATTAATGTTAGCTTTGGTCCATCATATAAACAGAATAGATCTTCTAATAAACTTTAATGTCTTTTGTTGGTTCTAGTAACAATGGTCAACTAATTTATTATTTACAACATCTAAATTCATATGCCATGTCCCACATAATTGGGTTGACAACATAAATCCTATTCCACTATCCCAATCTGTCAAAAACAAATATAAAAATGCCCAAGTCGGGGATCAGATAAATATAAATATGCATTCTTTAAATTCCCAGGCAATGCTATTTTGTACTGCCATATCTTTTGTGCATTGCCGGTCACAAGCCCGGTAAAGGATGAGGGTCGTGTCAGATTGGCAGCCGGTGAAAAATATATATATATATATATATATATATATATATATATATATATATATTTAAAAAAATCGGTTTAAAATTTTTAATAAATATCTTATAACATTATTTAAATTCTACGTCAAGGCTCGACTTAGAAACAGGAGGTGAGCCCATTTTTCTGATCCCAAGCTAGGCTCTTGCTTAACAGCCCTAACCACCCAAATCCAATCCTAGGATCTAAATAATCAACACAAACCTACCCCAACCTAAGGTTCAACTGATACATTCCCAAACCTACTCTTAACTTCTCAACCCTTGAGCCAAAGTTTTGTAATTTTAGGTCAAATTGAATCAGACTGCACTGGGTTAATCGACAAAATACATAGCAATGATAGTGACAACATTATTAGTAGTAAGAATCCATTTGGTAACAATAATAAACAAGTTATGTACTTTCAGTTTTCTGTTCAAACTAAAAAGTAAAAACTAAAGGCAACTTTTGTGAATTATTGCAGAGGAAGCTGTGGCTAACAATATAATGTTGAATGCATCAGAGGATGATGATGACCCACCAGTCATAGTCATTTTTCTCTCCATACGCATTAAGTAGGTCACTGCTCTCTCCTCGAACTGGGATCGAGATTCCAAGCTTAAAATCTGAAAAATATTTTAATTTTGTAGCTGCAGATTGACATAGGAATGAGTGGTTAAGGAACCAAACTAAATCAAAAATATTTATTTCAATCACAAATGAGGCAAACAATATAATTTCAATTAGAGATTGGGTTCGGAAATTACAGAAGGAATCGTCAAAATCATCAGCAGATTGAAGCAAAAAGTTGTCACTTTCTCTGGTTTGCATTTCATTGAACAAAGCAAGATCATCATCCTTTTCCCTGATGAGTAATCCACCCTCAAGACTGCGCCCTCTCCTGTGATGATTCTTTGCTCTGACCTCCCTTCCAGGGGAATATCTCAATGCTGGTGATGGGGGCATCTTCAACTCCTAAATTCCTCACAGAAATCTCCCTCCAAGTCTTCTGTCACACCCAATATAAAATCCAGTTCTCCCAGAACCAGCGATCAATAATCCGCATCCTGCTCAAGATCGATAAAGAAGTAACTTGAACTTATAATCCTTTTTGACGAGAAACTACAACTATCGAGCAATGTAAAAGCAGTGATTATGCTCTAGTCCGATTATCAAAGCAAACTATCAACTCCCCACTTAGCGACCTCAACAATACTTCCAAACACAAAACCAATTAACAACACCTGCAGAACCCAACAGCAAAGCAACATATCTTTTCTTCAAGCATGGAATCAAACAGTCTTCCTCAGGGGTGAGCAAACCCTAAACATTTTTCATCCATCCTAACTGAAATCTCCCAGCTGTTTGAGCTGCTAAGGCGGAGAAGCAACACCGACAAGAAACAGGATTTCTCACTGAATCAAAGACTTCCATATCTTCGTCATTGAAATCAAATTGTATTTCCTCGACGGTTCAATAATAAAAAAAAAACCCTAACATCCCCTGACAGATACCCCGTGTCGTTCAATATGAAACGAAACCCTAATTCATCAAATTCAACAAAACAGAAACCAGTGCAACGGATTCAAACCCCCAAATTCTACAACCTACAGTCAATAAACATCTATACAGTCTCTCCCAACTGTTCTTGAACCAAGAAACCCAACTGAAATTAAATCTAAAAATAGCTTAAGAAAAATAAATTCGGCCTGAAAAATACTCGCATTACTTGACTTACCTTTGGCTCAGTCAAAGATACTTCAACAGACACTCAAGCTCATCCAGTACACCATTAAGATCTCAATTATCAACAAGATCAAGTTAGGTTCTTGATTAAAACGCAATAAATCCAGATTCAGTAACGCAGATCTACAGCATTTAATGATTCATACTGAAAATCGAGGTGCAGATCGGAGGTTGAGAGATCAATGGAGTTGCAGAAAAACCCTAAATGCTCCAAACATTCTCTCTCGTGAATTGAAGAATTTAAGTTAGAGAGCGATCCAATGAGGAAGAAATGGCCTTTGTTCAGATTTGCTGGTTTCCTCTGCTGCAAGCTTTCACTCTCTCGTGGCTCCTCTGCTGCGTGTAGTAAATTCTTCTTTTTTTCTTTTTTCTTTTTTTTTTCCTTTTCAGGGGATAAAGAATGACTAATTTACCATAATGCCACGGATATTTCGCTTGATGGTAGTGATTAGGTGTGTAACTCGGTTCGGTTTGGGTCGGTTGACCTCAACCCAGCCCGATTCGAAATCCGAACTATAAAACCCAAACATCAAACCGATTTCATTTTATAAACCCTAGATCTAACCCAACCCAACCCAAACTGCAAATTCGGGTTGGTTTTGGGTTTGGGTTAATTCGGGTTGCTAAGCACAATCACAGCTTAAGTCATATACTTAGACTTATAACAAGAAGCTTATTTGGAAATAGCAAAAGTTTAGAGGGAATTTTTTAAATCCCGAAATTTTAAAATTTACATACTTCTATCCATATTATTAACCGGTCTAATTCGGTTTGGGTTTCAGGTTGAGTCGGGTTATCCAAAGGTCTAATCCAAAACTGAACCAAATTAATTCAGATTGGCTTTTTACTCAACCCGAAACAATTCGAGTTGGCTTTTTTCAACCCTAAACCGATCCAAAGTGATATAAAACCAAAACCAAACCGACCGAAAGTTGGATTGAAGGTTTGGGTTTAGATTAATCCGATCCAACCCGACTTTATCGAATTGGATTGGGTTTTATATCACTTTGAGTTGAAAAAAGCTAACTCGAATTAATTCGGTTTAGTTTTGGGTTAGGGTTTCAGGTAATTCGACCCAACACAAAACTCAAACCAATTTAACCCGATCAATAATAAACACACACACACACATATATATATATATATATACAAGTATGTCAATTTTAGAGTTTAGGGTTTATATAAACCCCTTTAAACTTATGTTATTTGTTTAGGTAAATTAGATTTTTATTTTTAAATATTTGTACATTATTAAAGTTTTTTTGGGGGGTTATGTACAAATATATGATTCAAGCTATGATTGTGCTTATCAACCTTAATTAACCCGACCCAAACCAACCCAAAATTATAATTTAGATTGGGTTAGGTTGGATTTAGGGTTTACAAAATAAAATCGGCTTGGTGTTTGGGTTTCAAATCGAGTTGGGTTGGATTTGGATTGACCTTCAAGGAGGTCAGTTTGGGTTTGGGTTGAGATCATCCCAACCCAAACCGAACCAGGTTGCACCCTAGCCGGCTAGACTAAGTAATAAATAAATCATTTTAGAATTTGTCTCTTAAACGGAAATATCAATAAAAAGTCGTTTTATTGGTAGGTAACACAGAACGAAATCTGCGACCAAAGTACGATAATTACTCATTGAGCTCTCTATTACCTATTTAAGCGTGTGGGTCCCTTATGTGATATTTACATCTACGATGATTGACTAGAGGAATGATCCGCTGCGTCTCTACAACTAACGGTGATGACCTTGACGGTGTCTAATTTTTAACGGTTATTATTATTAGGAAAAATTATACTTGACCTCCTAAATTTTCTGACAATTACAATTAGATTCATTAAGGTTTTTGAAATTACAATGACTATTTGTCGGCAACTTCGCACTGAATTGGCTAACGACACTGAATCATTGACTGATATATCCTTATAAACTGTTCTTCATCGATCGTTTGATGTGTTTTTTTTTTTTTTCCTTTGATGAATGATTCAAGTGTGACTTTAGAGCATGGTAACTTCTTAGTCAAGAGACTAAGAGGGATATTTTGAATCGCAGGTTTTGTTCACTTAATCTAAAAGTCATTTAACTCTTTATAAGAGGTATATCAGTCAATGACTTAGTATTAGGTTTCCGATGAAGAGTATCATTATAATTTTAAAAACCTCAAAAAATCTAACTGTAATTTTCAGAAACCTCAGAGGGTCAAAATGTATTTTCCTTTATTATTATTATTATTATTATTATTTATTTTTACTAATTCTGATTATTATGTGTTAATATACTATTTTAGTGGTAGGACTTTGAGTTAAAAATCAGCTTAATAACAATCGTGCTTTAGTTATCCCACTTATATGTTGTCTCCACATGCTGATACTCTTGCCCCTAGAACAAATAATAATAATGTCAAAAAGCCTATATACAGCTGCTGCTTCTCAATGAGCTTATTTTTAATGGTTGTCTTATTCTGATTAATTAGAATTTTTGTTTAGATTATTCACTGCTAATGACATTGAACCATAATCACCAATTTTATAGTTCTTAAAAAGCCAAAATATGGCTGTTTAAGTCTTGGGCTTCGTTTAGTACTACTTAATTAAGTGTTTATTGGAGCTTATAACTTATTAAAGTATTTTGTTAAGCTATTAGTGTGTGTTGGTTCATTGGTATTGATGAACTAGTGAATTCTTACCTATAAGTAGGGTTGTAAACGAGCTTAGCCGAGCTTTGCCCAGCTCAGTTTGGGCTCATAAAATCTGGCCAAGACTCGGGCTCGGCTCAAGCTCTTTAAAAAATTTCAAGCTCAGGCTCGCTATTTTTTTAAATGCTCAAGCTCGGCTCGGCTTGTGAAAAGCAGAAAAAAAAAACAACAACTAATTAAGTGCTTTGTATTTAATACACGAGACTGCCATTAATTTATATTTAAAAATAACAGACCTTATTTAATGCCTTGTCTACCACTATTTTGAATTTAAAAAAAGCTAAACTTAATTTAATGTTTTGTACTTAATATATAAAACAACCAATACCATTAATTTTGTATTTAATGCTTAGTAATATATTATATATTAAACCGAGCCGAGCCTACCTAAGCTCGGCTCAGGCTTATTAAAATAATGAGCTTTTTTTTGGGTTCGTGCTCGGCTCGCGAGCTTAAATATTGGGCTCAAGCTCGGCTCATTTACAACCTTACTTATAAGCACTAGAGGGAGATTGTCTGTAAGGAGAAGTTGCTCTCAACAACTTCTCCTTATCACTAATAAGGGGTCAAGGATTTTCTGTGAACTTGGATTGTATAAAGCTCGTGTGAACTTCACACGAGATTAACACTGTCCCTAGGTGGACCCTACAAAAAAAAAGGTGACTGATATTTTTAGAACCCTAAAAAGACTTACAAAGTTTTCTACCTTAATTGTGATAGTCACCCTTTTTGTGGGTTTGCCTGAGACAAGTGTCAACCTCATATGAAGTTCGCAAAGCCCATGTTCAGAAAAGATCCTCATCTCTCATGGGAGAAGTGGTTTCTAAATATTAATGACAGTTATAATCTTGAACACAATATTAAATTTAAAAAAATATATATTTTTAGTCCTAAATTTTTAGAAAGATTATATGAGTTTTTCTGGTTAAGATTTTTAAGTAATTTGTATTACCAACCTATTTGATGTTGTGGATAATTGTTCCCACCGGGTCACTTATCCAAAAGCACAAGTAGAATAAAACAAAGCCTTAAGTTGCGTTTGGCAATGCTTATGCTTACTTGTTGTATGAAGCAAAAAAGCATAAGCAAATTCTATGCTTTTGAAAATATATTTTAATGAAGCAAAACTGTTTGGTAAATATTTGTTGTACGGTTGAAAATCAAAAAAACATGTTTAGTAACAATAAACTAATAAATTATTTTTTTGATATTATATTATTATTTTAACTAATATTTCTCTAAAATTAGTGGTGGTGGTGGTGGGAAGGTTGGTGGTGGTGGGGGGTGGTAGTGGTGTGAGGGGGTTTCTTCTCATATGATCGGTACAACTAATCCAGTGACCGATAAAACCGGTCCAACCAATCCATATATTTTTGTTCTTTTTTTTATTAAAAAAAATTACAAATGGAACGGTCCAACTAGTATTGACTTGATCGGTCTGATATTGATTAGTACTGCTGGTCCGGCGACTGGTCTGGCCGATCTAATTTAAAAAAAAAAAAAAAAACGGCCAATCCAATGTTTGTACTGGATCCAAACTAGCCAGTATTGCCGGTCCGGATCGGGATCGGCCGAGACTGGTCTGATCCCCAATCCCGAGACTTTAAACCTTGATCCTGAACACATTTAACTCCCTATTCATGCATATATCGTATATATTATTTTTAATATATTAATAATATTATATGGGAGATTTAACGGGTTAGGTGGATTACTAATTCCGCTTTAAATTTCTTAACACGTTATTTAAATGGATTGATTTAGGTTGAGCATAAACCTGTTACTATCCTATAACAAATCGGGTCGGATTATGCTTCACCCCAAGTCCATATAATGATCATGTCCTAAGGGTGGCATGCCAAGATTTTCACACTAGTATAACAACTCTTATGTGCGTCTAACCCCCGCCAGACCCGACGCTGGGCTCAAAGGTAAGGCACGATACGACCCGACCTTAGACTTCTCTAAGCCTGAGTCTAACTCGACCCGGCCTTAAAAATTAAATTTTCTCATTTAAAACTAAATAAAAATAAATACTCTTAATGATATTTAAAGAAACTTTTATAAAAGAATAATGTTTTCAAGTATGTAATATATTACATGAATTAAATTATGTGCATTTTTTTATTTAACACATTTTTTTTCATTATATGACCTTTTTTATTGAAACGCAAAAATTCATATTAT
>JAUPMG010000017.1:15500381-15525369 GCA_031762675.1 Pachysandra terminalis | reverse complement strand
GAATGACGGCAAGATGGTGACGTTGCTCATTGGAACTTGTGTGAAAGTGACACATGTCTGCAGAGACAGTGTTGCTCCAGTCCCAAAGCAACTTTTTGCAGATTTGTTTTTAAGGTTTGAAATAATTTGGTCTCTTTCTCTGAATATGACTTAAAGAGACTGAAAGAGAAAGAGAAATCTTCAAAGCTTGTGAGGTTTTTATTGCTCTGTGATTGCATTCAATCCCCTTCCCCAGTTATTGCAAACCCTTCATTTCTTTCTACCCCTTTCTCCTTGTCTTCTTCGCAGGTCAAAGATTGACAAGGAACGCTCTTGACAGAACGGCTGCGCGACAGTTTAGGCTGTCTTGAGACAGATTTCCTACCTTATTCTCTGATCGATGATTGTAATTGGTTTCTTCTAATACATTTATCCTTTTACAAATCCGTCATCATCAATATCACGGTTTTTAATTCTCGGGATCCTGGATTGGACCGGTCCAGGTCAATTCGGGTCCGCTCCAAATGTTGGATCTTTATTATTATTATTTTTTTAAATTTGGATCGGCCGAACAGCAGATACCGGTGCCGGATTGGTGATACTGGTCGGTATCGGACCCATCCAAGCTGATATGGGTTGGATCCTATATTTTATAAATTTAAAAAAAAAATTGGAGATAGGTTGGATTGACCGATCCAGTCAATGGGCCGATTTGGATCGGTGTCGATTGAACCGGTCCGATCCAAAGCCACCTGATACAATAGTTATATCGTGGCTTGGGATCGGATCGGTCTTGGCCGATCCGGATCCGATCCAAACTGATCCTTGAAACCATGCTAGATATACCTTTTGTGTCCTAGCTAGGAATGTACAAATGTGTTGGGTTGTACGTACAAGCTCGGCTCAACACGATTTTGTCCATGTCCTAGGTTAATGACCCACGACATGGCACGACAAGAGCACAGGGCATGGCTCGATTTAGGCCTTATTTCAGACAAAAGCACGGGCCTACCTAATACGACCCAATTATTATCGGGAGTTGGCTCATGGACCAGCGACTGGTCCTGTCGGTCCAGTGACTGATTTGGCGATCAATCCCGTCAGTCCAACAGCCGGTCTGAAGGTCGGATCCAGATCGGTCGGGATCGTCAATCTGGACTAGAACTGGCCGAGACCGGTTTGATATGTGATCCCGGTACATTAAACCTTGTTGCCATCCCTATTTGTAAGAGATTCCATCACCTGAGTTAAATAAAAAGTAGTGAAAAAAAATGTACACTAATTATACAAATTAGATACATTACACTATGAATAACGTGTCAACCAAACAACGAAATTTCAATACATATGAATTTGAAATCATAAGATATATAATTTCTCATGTGTCTTTGAATTCATGGGATGCAAACGTATCCTTAGAATACTTTATTTGACGAGGCTTTATCGAACTGAGTCGATAAAAGGCTTGAAGACTATAGTTTTGAGCCCAAAGATATATATTGGGCTTTGATTAGAACGTTTGAGCCCAAAGATATGGTGTGGTCCAACCCGGTCCTAATCAGCCCGTCCAAACATGAAGTCCTATTTGATTTTAATTAACATTTGTCCACCATGTGCAAATCTCATCCACTCTTACAAAACCTTGATTAGAATATATTTCTTTATGTCAAATCGATAGCACTTCGATAGCACTTCGTCTGAAAGATTTGCTGCACTTATATTGAAATGCTGGTACCCTGAGTTGCATTACAGCGTAAGTACAAGATGCTCTCATGTCATGTATCACTAATGATTGACTCTACTTTGTTTTTTTTTGTGGATAGCCTAGTTAATGACCCTACTTATGAGATGCTTTGAACGTCTTTCAATTATCTAATATGTATTTGTACTATTAATATTTTTTTAAAAGAACAAAGAATTTGATTATACCGAAACTCACTTAGAGGTGTAATTTGGCCGGTTTAGTGGTCAAACCTAACCGAAACCAAATTACATCATACTAAATCGAAAACTGAACCAAACTGAAATAAAACTGATTTAAAAAACCAAAAACCTAATCGAATTATAATGAGTTAAATCGAAAACTAAACCAAACCAAAATATAATCCAAAAGAATGGTTTTTTTGGTTCAATTTGATAAAGTTAATACTATTTTTTACATAGAATACACATACATGCATATATATGTGTATATGTATATATAATCTAATCTACTTAAAATTTTTTTACATTTGATTCGATTTAGTCGAAACCTTAACCAAAAACCAAATTGAATTAGTTCAGTGTTTTGTTTTCTAAAACAAAATAAAACCGACTTTTTTTGATTTAGTTTGACCGGTTTTCGGTTTAAACCGAATCAATTGACACCCCAAGTACTCACAAGTCATAACCCTGTGATTCCTAACTCGGGCATATGACTAAAATAGTCAGGGTACTTTAGTAATTGTATAAGTATAAAAGTAAATTTTAAAAAATAAAATAAAATAAAAATAGAGAGAGACGAAAAGTATTCTCATCAAGAAGTAATAAGAATAAAGTAATAAAGTTATAGGCACGTGTTGAAGGGTTACCGCGTGAAGCGATTTAGGGTAGCTAAAAGGTCAATGGTAAAGTCGGTCAAAAATCTCAGGTATCTAAGCTAATATGATCCTTAACCGTACACGTAACCTTAATTGATTTAGATCTACCGACCATAATCGTTTGATCTAAAATCTAGGGTTGAGAACAGGAATATACTGCATCCGTCAGATTAAAAATAGTCATAGATTTAACGGTGGAGATTTCTTTGGGAGCTGCGGGGTGAGGAAGCCGTGGCTTTTAAGTAGAGATGCGAACCGGAGAAACGATAGCTGGTTGCAATTTTTTTTTCCCTTTCGCCCCTCTCTCACTCTCTCTCACTCTCTCTCTCCTCTCTTCTCTCTCTAGGACGGGTTTTTATCGCCGCAAACGCCTCTGCTTGAGATCCAGGTTTTGTATTGGATCGGTGAAGCGTTTTTAGGGTTTCCGCCATTTTTTTTTTCAGTCTTTAAGCTTCTTTTGAGCTTCGATATAAGGTCTTTCGTTTGATCTAGTGTTTTCTTGGTGGGTTTTTATGCTCTGGAATCGCGATATGGTTTGTGTTTATTTATTCTGAAATTTCGTTGCTGCAATTCTTCTTGTAAAGTGTTCGCGATTTGAGACGAAGACAAGGGTTTTTCGAGTCCATTGAGCGACAAACGAATCGTGGATTTTGACGGTAATTGTAGTTTAGGGTTTAGGGATCCTTTTATTATTTTCTTCTTTGTTTTTATTTTCCAGTTGGTTTACTTTTAAATCAGTGAGTTTTTTGAAATTAGGGTTTTAATTTCAAACTGTATGTTGTTATTGATATTTTCGTGATTATATTAAAAATGATCTCATTAAGCGAGAAATTCAACTGTAGTTTGATCTACGTTTAGTAATTACTTCAATCTCGACCTGTAATCGTCTTCAGGAAAAATAAACCAATAAGTTGTGTGATATGGCGACATTTTTGTTTTTAAGCTCGTTAGCGAAGAACAGAAATCAAGTAAATCTTGAATTTATTTTCAAACTAAGATAAAAGACTCGTGTTTCGGCACAAATCTCCAATTTATTTTCTTATTCTGGAAGAACACAAAACTGGATTTTCAAGGAGTGACCCCGGGGGCTAATCTTAGTCCCGCGGTTGACATGTGCAGATTTAGGGCATTAATCTTATGGCACCGACGGTTCTTGTAGAGTGTTCTGGGCAGAAGGAATCAAGGAAGTACGCGCAGAAAGTTTTGGCCCCAATGATGGGGAAGACAAAGAGGTTTGCAAAAGGATATTCGTCTGGTTTTATTCAGGATTTTAGTCATTCCATTGAGACGGTGGGTGAAACGGAAGGGTTTGGTAGCTCAGGTCGAGTTGATACAGAGATGACTGCTTCAGAGGATTCTTGTGCCCCCAAAAGGAAGTGTATTAGTTTGAATGCTGATAGGTCTAATACTTTTGGTGTCCCTTTACAAGTTCTGCCATTGTCAAAGATGTCCCGGACTGAAAGGAAGGATTTGGGAATTAGATTGAGAGGGGAACTTGAAAGGGTTCGGATCCTTCAGAGTAAAATTGCATTGAGGGGTGCAAATGGTGTTGCTATGTCATCCACAAGTGATATCCATAGTTGCATTGATGTACAAAAGAGACCCCCATTAGAGAATTTCCGTAAATCTTCAGAATTATCTTCTGGTCCAGGGAAGAGAAAGGTTCCCCAAGGCCGGAATGGGAATAGGCCTCGCACAAAGCGGGGCATTTCAGAAAGGGTTGAGCCTTTGAAGCAGACTGCCCCAATAAACACCACAAATGCAATGCTAATGAAACAATGTGAGACACTGCTGAAACGGCTGATGACGCATCAGTTTGGTTGGGTTTTCAATACTCCAGTTGACGTAGTAAAGTTGAACATTCCGGACTATTTCAATGTTATTAAGTATCCTATGGACTTGGGGACAGTGAAGGGTAAGATAGCTTCTGGTGCATATACGAGTCCCATTGGGTTTCTTGCTGATGTGAGGCTTACTTTCTCCAATGCATTGACTTATAATCCACCGGGAAACGAGTACCATATCATGGCTGATAGTCTCAGTAAATATTTTGAAGTACGATGGAAATCTATTGAGAAGAAGCTTTTAGTAGCAGATACACGTCCATTGCCTGCAAAATTAAATGCTTCTAGAGAACCGGAAGCTGCTATACCAATACTTCCATCAAAAAAGAGAAAAACCACTTCTACAGATCATAAGGTTAAATCAGAGCCTGTTAAGCGGATTATGAGTGTTGACGAGAAACTTAATCTGAGCAAAGAATTGGAGGCTTTGTTAGGAGAAATGCCTGATAATATTGTTGATTTCCTAAGAGGACACAGTTCCGGTGAATGCCAAAATGCAGAAGAGGAGATTGAGATTGATATTGATGCTCTCAGTGATGACACCTTGTTCATGCTACGGAAGCTTTTAGATGACTATTTACAGGAAAGACAAACGGACCAGGCGAGAGCAGAGCCTAGTGAAATGGAGGTACATTTTATTTCTGAGTTTCTATAACATTTTTAATCGTGTTTATTGGCTTTAGGTTCTTTATGTGCCTGAATATGTATGTGACTGATCTTTTTTTTGTTTTAACAGCTTTTGAATGAATCTGGGCTGAGCAATTTAACTATGCAACCTTGTAAAGGTTATATCCTTTTCTTCCTGGAAATACTATTGGGATGTTTTTATAACAGGAAAACATCGTATTGAATTTTTTTCCCCATTGTTGTACAACTGCAGGAAACGTAAATGTTGACGAAGATGTAGATATTGGCGGAAATGATCTTCCTGTCTCGAGCTACCCTCCAGTAGAGATAGAAAAAGATATGGCCCACAGAAACAGTAAATGCAGCAGTTCAAGTAGCTCTAGTAGCGAGTCAGGCTCATCATCCTGTGGTTCGTGTTTGATTTATCCATTAAATTGTTACAATATTTTCTATTTTCTTTTTGTTAGCAAGACTTCTGTTGTTGAAAGGTTCCTGTTTCTGCATAAACCTGTATATTTTAGTTCATACATTTTGTTGGAAGATATGCTTGTATTCTTAATAACCTTATACACAATCTTGTATTGCCCATTAACTTTTTTAAAGCACATATTTACTTATTTCTTCCCTGCCCAATGTTGAGGTTGTCTTTATGGTAGAGGAGACCAGTACGTGCCTGTATGGTCTTGGTTTATGGCATGTGTTAGCATGGTTCTATGGACCGGTCTGTACTGGGACCTTACCTCAACGGTCCGGTCCCAAACCGCGATACAAACTATTGTATCTTTTGGTTATGGACCAGACCGGTACCGGTCTGGATTGGCTGGTACAACCATTACAACCAGTCGAGTAATATATTTTTTTTAATTTGTGTATTGGATGGTCCAGACCGGTTTTGATTTGGACCGGTTCGCTGCCAACTGGTCCTGATTGGGTCTGCTGGTCTGGCAACTGGTCCGGTCTGACAACCTTACCGGTCCATTTTTTTAAAATTCAAATTTTACTTGCCTGTCCATTACTTTTGTACTGGATCCGGAACAGTACATTAAACATTGTGTGTTAGATGATTTTTCTGCATAGAGTAATTTATTATCTGAATTTAAAACTGGTTCACCACTCCAAGAACACTATCTCATATATAAGGAATTACCATGCCCTTACAAATTGGAGAATCTTATATTTTAGAAGAATGCCTTAATACTATTTGAATATACTAATTGATTCATGTTGTCCAAGCCCTTGCACCATAATAAAGGCATTAGGCAACTCTGTATCATTGTTTGTCTACATTCTGGGTTTTGAGAACTTAGTTATTTTTATGCTCCAAGATTATGGAAGCCTATTTCTATCATCTATAATGAATTCAAAGTGGTATCCCTTATAGGATGGGTGACGGTTCCAAAGTTCTATTTTTTGAGGATGTGTGGTGTGGGAATTTGTTTCTTTGTGAATCTTTTCCATTGAATCCACTCAACTCTTGTTTTCAGTAGTGACAGATTAGGCGGTAGTAGTAAGCGACTATTTGGAGCGTTCAGGGACAACGGTTTCTTGGAGGCCTTCTTTTAGAAGAAGGTTGATTATTTGGGGTTTTGGGAGATTGCAAAATTGTCTGTTTAGATTTTCCCCATTCTGGCCAGGTCCTGTAAAAAAAGATGTTGGCTATGTAATTCCAATGGTATCTTTTCATTCAGTTCCTCGTATGTTTTTCTCTTCACAAACCCTTCAGTTATCGCTCGCTTATTTTTGTGGCGTTCATTGGTTCCCTTCGAGGTGATTTTGTTGTTATGTATCATGTCTTTAGATGACATCCTTACCATGAGCCATCTCCCATTTTTGGATGGCAGAATTTGGATCTTGTTGAATAGGCTATGTAAGGGTGCTTCGGAGTCTGATGACTAATTGTATTCAATGCAATTATTGTCTAATAGTTTGAAAGAGGTGATTGTAAACCTCTTTTTATGGATATCCATCATGGCCTTTGTTTTCATCATGAGGAGATGCTTTTGTATCTGTTTATTCGATTTGTAATTCTACAGTTGATTTTAGATGCTTGCTTTTTTCGGGTATTATCAAAATGGTGTTTCTTTGTTTATCAACATACCTAAGAGTGTCATAAGATTGGAAAATAAGGACAATGGATATGAGTATATAAAGCAGATACTTAGGAAGGCACTTGTGAGAAAGTGCAAGAGTGTCCATATTTAATATCTAAAGGGCTAGATGAAGACTAAAAAATACATGGATAAAGTTCTTAAAAAATAATTTAAGAGTGTTTGGAATCACGGATCTGGATTTGGCCTTTGGATTTTGAAATTCTACAGATTTAAAATCAACGGAGTATATAAAGCAGATACTTAGGAAGGAGCTTGTGAGAAAGTTCAAGAGTGTTCATATTTAATATCTAAAGGACTAGATCAAGACTAAAAAAATACATGGATGGATTTCGTAAGAAATAATATAAGAGTGTGTTTGGATTCAAGGATCTGAATATGATCTTTGGATTTTTGAAATTCTACAGATTTAAAATCCACGGATTTAGGATTCTATTGTTTGGATGAATTATTTGATAAAAGGATGTGAAATTTAGGTTTCTCGAGTATTCTATTTGGATGCTAAAAAATGCTTATAGATTTGGATTAAGGGTTTGACTAATACGTATAAAGTAAATATATTCCTCTAATGTGGATTCAAATTATCATGGTAAATTTATACGAGGATCATATTATATGCAACACGTCCTTGTTTTGAAATCCCATATGAGTCTAAAGAAACTTGAATCTGAGTCATTAATACAATGGATTGGGATGGGGTGGGGGGTTCACATCCGAATCCATCTTCATCAAATCCACAAATCTAAACGCACTCTAAACCACTAATGTGACAAAGAGTTTGGTTTTTGATGATTGTAACGTTGGGGTAGGATTTGTTGCTGATCCAAACACGGGTTAAGGATTTTTGTTGATATTGGTGATCTTATAGAATTAAATTTGGTACGCTAGAAGATTAGGACATTTATTATATTATTATTGATCTAGACTTGCAACGGCATTTTGGGACCTTTATTGTTAAAGATTTTGCAAAAATTTGTTGTCTGATCTGTCCAGAAAATAACTGCTCATCATTAATATGTTCTTCCTGTCAAGCTCATCATATTGGTTAGTAGAGTTTTTATTTGCAATTCTTTATACTAAGAAAAGTAAGTATATACAAATGCTATTCTTTAGCCTCTTCTGTTTTGATAGGAGTTTTTATAAAAAATAAACAGAAAAAATAAAGGTCTTCCTCTGCAGTTATTAACACGTCTAGATATTCTTCCCTCATTAAGTAAGAGTATTTGGAGATGATAGCTCTTCAAGGTCAAAGCCTTCACTTTAGGGTGCTCATAGAGAGTGTTGTAGTTCTTTCTTTCATGTGTTTAGTTTAGTTTTTTAAAAGGATGTATTATGGTAAGGACATAAGCATGCCTTCCATCTACGACAAAAAGGACAAAAGATGTTTGGACTTGTCATTTGGTTCTATGTTTTTTAAGGAATCTATACTGGTCTCATTTAGTTAGAGATTTAAAGTTGGAGGTTGGTGATCTTATATTTTTTCTCATCTCATGTTACAGCTGGTTGGTTTCCTCCAAAAGATGATGCCATCAAATTAAATTTTGTTGAATGTTCTTTGTGCAGTCTTGGCCACTTGCATTACTGGTGTTTTTTTGCCACAAGAGGGGTCCGATTCATGCTTGCATATATAATATTTGGGAGAACATGATTTGAATAAAGGCTGTTGCCTCAAGTGCTTGAAACAGTTGGGTTTCTGAATTTTAGTCATACTAGTTGAATTTGAGTAGTTATTTTTTTAATTAAAGTTTCCATAGTAGGTTTATTTCACACTTGCAAACAAGTCATTCTGTTCAGTTTTTTACGAAGAGTTCTAAGCAGTCCTTTTTCAGAAAAGGGACCCAGGCCTTTAATTGTCAACATTCCTTCCTCTTAGTTCATGCCAAGGTTTTGGATACGCGCTACTCCTCGACTGATCCCATCTGGTTCCGGTACAGAAAGCAAAAAAATTTCAGACCGGCACCGGACTGGCGGAACCGGTGGGACCGGTCGTTGGACCGCCAGACTGGCGGTACCGGTCGCTGGACCGTCGGTCCATAACCCAGCGATACAATCCCTTGTATCGCGGGTTGGAACCGGACCGCTATGGTCCGGTCCCGGTCTGGACTGGTATCGTCCGATCCACGAAACCATGCTCAGCCTAGGCCACTCTTGCCTGAACCCTTTGAAAACCGCCTGGATGCCTAGGTGACCGCCTAGGCTAGCGCCTTTAATAACACTGATTGTACTTAATAGACTATTTGAAAGTTAGTGAAGAATTTCACAACAGACAGGAGGGAGATGGGGATACTGTCCCTCTTGTTACTTGCAAGAAGCAAAGTAGAAGTTCATTAATGATTACAAGTAGTCAACAAAAGCATTGGCATTGGCTATTTAGGCAACTATTGTCTTTTGTGTGTAGTCTTTTGATAATACTTGCTGAATTGGGAAAGAATTGTAACAGTATTGCTTGGAATTGGGGAGAGCAGATGTATATTCAGTTCATTACAACTTCGCATGCTTTATAGATGTATTTGGTGATTCTAGCTATGGTATGGACCTTGAAAATGATCTTGTATGACCTTTATAGCTAAACCCAACACAACATCCATGGGGAATCTAAGGCTAGCAATGTTATTCAAAGTATTAGTGCGTATGCTTTTACCTTGATAGTAAAGATGGCCATTTCTGAATTTCCAGCCAATCATCCTGGTTTTAAAAAAGTTTTGATTGGCATCAGATTGGATATTAACTGATGCAAGACAATAGGAAGCTCTTAAAATAAAATAAACAGAAAAGAATAAAGGGGAAGAAGAAGGATAATCTGACAGAATCTCACTGCTAGGACCTTGAACAGATTAGAATCTCACCAATATGAAGCAAGGGTTGGTAAAGATATCTCACAAATACCAGAGAAATAAGAGGAATCACACCTCAAAACACACATAATGTGCAAAATTCCATGCAATTTTTGTTATCTTACTTTATACCAATAATAGACCTTTTATATAAACTTATTTCTAAACCCGAGTCACATATAAAGTCCTAATCTAATACATATACTTGACGAGACCTAAAAACATTAAAATACATCCAAAATAACATCTAAAACATGAAATATTACCCTATTAAAATGTTAAAACAAATTTTCTAGATAATCCTAATTCTATCTGCTTTCCTAGTCAAACAAATAATAATAAAATCCTAATCTAAAAAGGACATAAATAATTGGGTTTGCTAGAGAATCTATGGGTATGACCCATTGTATCATGGTCCTTAATTTTACTTAATCTATGAACTGCATGCCTCATACATAAGGCCAGCCAGCGTGAGGCATGGGCTTCATGTGAAACTCATGCGTGAAGGCGTGAGAATCAAGTGATTCAAGTCTTACGTACCTTTTGAAATACTGCTCTAAATATGCGCCTTCTTTTTTGTTTAGCTAAACGGAACACATCTATCAGTTGAGTGAGGCATGCCATGCAATGGGGGTGTTTTATGTGCAAACTTTTACCGGCCCAAGGAGTGGTTATCGTCCTTCTGGTTTTTTTTTTTTAAATGGATATAATGTCATAAGATTCTGTGCTTTCTGATATCTCTGTTGATTCATTTATTTATTTTGTGAGGATTACTTTTGTTTGATATGATTACACAAGTACTTTTCTTTTATATGGCTTCCAGTTTTTTTTTTTCATTTGACAAATGGGGAAAAAGAGTAAAGGAAAAGAGGAAGAACAAGCTTAACACCCTTGTTCTTCCTTCTTCTGCTATTGCTTGTATTGCTGTTGTTTATGGACTTTGGGATTGGTTTGCTGCCGCTTATTAACAGTAGTGTCTGGGCTGTACGCGTATTTTGTAGCATAAATTTTACAAAAGATATGATTCCTGAAGCACAAGGACATGCAATTGCCCACCATTTATTATCCATTGTTCTGCCTCAAACTAACCAGCTATTTATTTGAGTTATTTTTCTCTGATAGCAGTTTGTCTTGAATTTTTGTTTAAAATGGTTTTCATTTTTAGATTTTCTTCCAATTGTAGATTCAGACTCTGGCAGCTCTTCTGGTAGTGAATCAGATGGTGCTAAAGCGTCAACTCCTGTGAACGCTACCAAGGTATGCCTTCACCTCTTGGTTTCTGAGTTCTCTATATGATTTCACAATATTAGTTGTATGCTATGGATGACTGGGATATGCAGCAGATGTTGTGGATATCTGGGTGCTTGCTTGCTTGATAATTTTTATTGCTTACTGCCTTTCTCCTATGATTGATATGCTTTGCTACCTCTTTTTCAATGGTAGTACTTTCACTTAAAAGTCTTTTTTCTTTTCTTAGGTACCGGAAACGGTTTCAGGAGCAGATGTTGATCTAAAGAGAAGTAATCTTGGCAATCCACAAGATGGAAATCGTGAGTTTCTTGGTCGTTTTCGTATTCATGCAAGTGCTATTCAGCTCCTGTACAATTCCTTCAGGCTAGAGTTTTCTATATGTTTAAATCCCTGTTATTCTATGATATCCTACAGAATCTGTTAGCGGATTGGATCAACAGGAGCAGAATCCCCCGCCTAAACCAATTTCTGTTGAGGTGGACGGTCTTCAAGAAGGTAAGACTGAAAACAAAGGAGATACTTCTGCTGTTTGTTTCGGCCCATCATCTCATTATTATTCTATAAAATATTAGGGGAGAGTGCTCCTTCCCATAGGCAGGTCTTCCCCGATAAGCGCTACCGGGCAGCTCTGTTGAGGAGCCGTTTTGCTGATACCATACTTCGAGCTCGAGAAAAGACACTTGACCAGGTTGGTCACACAAACAAAGTCCCTTGATATAAATTTACTGCATTTTGCCTGTCCATTTCTGAGTGCAGTATTCTTTGTGGATATGATCGGTTACAATTTCATTTGTTGGTGTCAGGTTGAGAAGGAGGGGGATCCTGTAAAACTGCGGCATGAGAGGGAGGAACTTGAAAGGAAGCAAAGGGAAGGTTGGGAATTTGTGATGTCACACATAAAATTCATTCTTGTGTTTTGTTTATGCCTTTTGCTTAGCAGGGTAAAGAATATGTTTCCAAACCATCTCATTGTTTTTCTAATTTATTGTGTGATCAGAGAAAGCCCGGCTGCAGGCAGAAGCCAGGGCTGCTGAAGAGGCTCGACAACAAGCAGAAGCAGAAGCCGTAGCAGAAGCCAAACGGAAAAGGGAACTTGAAAGAGAAGCAGCACGACAGGCGCTACAGAAGGTAAAATAAGCATATTTGTTGATATGAATTGAGTTTCAAGTCTACCTTTCCGAGCTTTGGACTGTTACGGAAGATCTTTTGGCAACGTGCAGATGGAGAAAACTGTTGAAATTAACGAGAATTGCCAGTTTCTGGAGGACTTGGAAATGCTTAGGGTCCCTGCTGAGAATCTGCCAAGTTCTGTAGATGAGACGAGCCCAGATCACTCTCAGGATTTGATGGGTAGTTTCAACCTTCGAGGAAGTAGTAATCCCTTGGAACAACTTGGCCTATATATGAAAATGGATGAAGAGGAGGAAGAAGAATGTGAGCCCGAGAGTGTTCCAGACATGGTAAACGATATTGAGGAAGGAGAAATCGATTAATCAGATCTCTATACTATGCTAACATGGTGCAAGAACAGAAAATCATGATCCAGATAACCTCAACCTCGCATTCACGTTTTGATAACCTACATGGTAATTGTTATTGGCAATCTGGCAATGGTCTGGCTGATGCATAACGGTCACTATTTTTTGTCCTTTTGGATGGGATTGGGATATAGATGATGCTGGCTTCGAACTGGCGAGGTGGTGGATCCTCAAAAGGCGAGGCTTATTTTTTAAACCAAGCCCCGCACTTGGACTTCTAGGCAGCGTGTGGCTTGTTTCAGAGGTTACTTCATACAAAGAGTTGCGCTTGAACCTTCCTAATGTCATCAAGAATGGAGAGTGATATTGCATGGGAGGGTTGTGATACTGAAAGCTCAGTTTTGAGTTTTGCAAAGTTTAGTTGTGCAGTTACTCTTGCTGATCAATTGATGGAGCTTCAGTACCCTGCTTGTGCTCTTTGCGTGGTCTCACCGTTTACATTTTTGGCTTGAAAGATGCTGATAAATGTTGCTGGTGATGTGGCCTACAATTTGAAGTTGGTTGGGTCCTGAAAGATCCCCAACGGGTCGTTTTAGGGTCTGCTATCTGTATAGTATTCCGTTGTGAATGCATTCAAATTTTTTGAATATCTCATGGTGATCACCCAACACCAAGCCAGTGAAGAAAGAGGTGGCTATTTGAATTTCTCCTTTTTAAAATTGGAATTTGAAAGGAAGCAAACATTTCAAAAAAAAAAAAAATGATGCATAACTGTATTGCACTGCGAAGGTTGCTATTTGATATAAAATGTTGGTAGATACGAAGATCCAGTATTTTACAATTGCTTTGTACTACTGTCACACCCACCACCACCACCTTTGACGGTGGCACACAATCATTAACAGCATGTTAATCATCACCAAATTATCTTTGTCACCGTCACTATCCCATCAACTTTGGTTCAATCACTTTTGATGGTTGCAAATCATTACTTATAACATGAATATCACGTATAACAATGTTATTAGTACCATTGTTCATCGTTATCAAATTATCTGTCACCATGACTACGACCAACTTTGATTCAATCACTTTTGATGATTGCAAACCATTACTTATAACATGAATATTACGTAGAACAATAGTACTAGTACCATATTTTAGCAAAACGTGATACGTCAAAAAAAACGGAAAGGAAAATACGGGGTTAATACGATTTATCTTATTCAAAATAACGAGTAAAAAATACTCTTAATAAATAACTCGTGTTTAATACGTATCTTGTTCAAAATAACGAATTCAAAAAAACCTCAATATATATATATATATATGCATGGTTAATTAATAAAATCATAAATGTTTTATATTCAAAACTAATAAAGTAGAAAAGTAGGTTAAAAAAATAATAAATAAAAGTAGTTTAGAAGACAACATTTTTTTGGGTTAACTTTACTACTTTTTACTATTTTAAGGGTACTTTAACTTTACTATAAAAAAGTTTTAACTTTTTTAATTATGTTATTTTCAAAAAAAAAAAAAAACACATTTTAAATGTTGCCTTTAAAATAACATATTTTTTTTACTTACATACCGTTTTAAACGTTAAAACAGTTAAACGCGTTTTGCTAACAATGATCATTACTGCAACCCGTTATCATTTTTAGCGATAACTATCATCTCTATTATTGGTGGTGGCACCATTATTATTGGTGATGATAAAACAAATATCACCTCCAATAATGATAGTACAATCAAATTGTCGTTACCACAAACATCATTACTTTTGGTGACCAGTACTAACTAAAACTACGATATTATCACCAGAGCTTCATCAAAGAAACAGCAACAGCAGACCCGAGAATCGTCGACCCACTCGTACCGAGTATTTTAATAGGTTCGTATTGACAAAACCTTATGATAACAAGTGTTTTTTTTTTTTGATAAAAAGATGATAACTATTTTTATTTTCATGTACTTCAAATATAATTGTTTTTTCACTTTATTTTCTATCTTCTAAACCAAACAGCTCCTGAAAACATAATACGAGCTTGCTTGCGCTCGCGCGATCGCTACTCGATATAATTGGATCCGATCCCAGTCGAGCAGAAGAAAGGATGAGACATTCTCGCTTCGTCTTCGGAGTTTCAAAGAAACGACCAACTTGGTATTTTTCTTTTCTCAGCTTAAAAGAAAGCGTTTCCTCATTTCTTTCTTTTCTGGTCGCGACCTTCACTGGATCATTAACTCTTGTTGTTCGGAGCCTCGTCCGATCATTCGTGGCTGTTGCTATCTCTACCAACTGCGCCGGGATTCCGGTGAAATCTTCTGTGTCTGGAAGCTGATTTTGTCAACATATCGCTAATGTCCAGCACTGCTTTCCTGTTTCTGCTGGCGTTCGATCGGTTCAGCTCCGACCTTCACTTGTCTTGCATTGCAGATCATGGAGTTCGTCTCCTTCATCTGGTAATAGTTATTTTCGTTTTTTTTTCCTCTCTCCTAATTTTTTTGTATTGGAGGAAGTATAGAAAAGAATTTGTTCTTATGGAG
The DNA here is from genome assembly GCA_031762675.1 of Pachysandra terminalis. NCBI lineage: Eukaryota > Viridiplantae > Streptophyta > Magnoliopsida > Buxales > Buxaceae > Pachysandra > Pachysandra terminalis. Next base: position 15,510,122 of record JAUPMG010000017.1, on the reverse strand, counting down.
TATTATACCCTAATTGGGCAGAGAATTCTCTTTCTTGTAATGAAGTGTTGTTCTATAATCTCCTTGCTTCAGATTATATTAATATTATAGTGATTAGAAATTCTTGCTGTTTACCATTATTTATTACTGATGCTTTTGTTCTATGAATTGAACTCTAATATATTGAAAATTAAATTCATAAAGGAACAAAGGATTCAAACAAAAAACTGTAGTATCTTACGCTTTGCTTAATTCATAAGTTCTGATATGATTGCTATAAAAGAGCAATAAATATGTAATGTAAATAATTCTTCTTTTGATTCTGTAACTTTGTTGATGGCGTTGATGTTTAGCATCCCTTTATTTTTTTTCCTTCATGTTAGAGTTATTTGGTGATTATGTTCTATCTCCCCTGCATTATATTTTCTGCCTATCAATTTCAATAAGAATGCCACATACAGGTGTAAGGTATCAGGTTGCAGCTGTTGAACAGGCAAGTGTTGCGGCTGCTCAAAATGTGGAAGCTCCTTTTGTTGTTGTAACTGGGGCTTCTAGAGGTATCAACAGAGCAATTGCATTGTCCATGGGGAAAGCGGGTTGTAAGGTCACTGGATTTCACTCATTTCTAAATAGCAAAAATGTACCTAAATGTGTATAATGTTATTATCAGGCATGAGAATCTGTTTTATTTTCTTTTAAATGAATAATTAGGTTATCCTTCAGAGATGGTGTCAGTAATTTTAAGTTGGTCCTTCCAAAGCATAAGATATAACAGTTTTGTATGTATTAACTTTATTATCTCTTCTTGATGGTCGTTACAAAGATGGTGTGAGTAAAAATTTATTATCTATTCTTGATGGTCGTTACAAAGATGGTGCGTGTAATTTTAAGTTGAGAGAAACTACATGTCTTGAACTGGCTAAATTTGGTCTCAAAATGGTTGAGGGTCTTCTTATAAAACCACTCGAACCCTTTTCATTAGTCCATCATTCATTTCTGGTGGTTTGTTTTCAATATATTTTGTTTTAGTTAGGAAATTCATTTTTGTATGCTTATTTATGTGCTTAATCAGTCAAAAGCTCAATAGCTTTGTGGCAATCATTAAGATAGAGATCTGAGCTAGTTTTCGACAATAGAGATTGTTTTTGGTCAAGTCTGTTGATGGTGATAGTGTTTGTGGGAAATCAGGCATGTACTTTGTTACTCTCTGCTGAGACATTTGGAATTGGGGAGAGCAGTTGAGTTTACCACTTTATCTTTCTTGAATACATATTACATGTTTATTTGTTAACCTGGAACTCACTTTTGAGTTCTGTCAATCTGTATTGCTTAGTAAATATACTTCTTGTGATTATTAATATAAAAATTATCTCTATTGTATCTGCTGTAGATCATCTGGCTTGATTGAGCTTATATGCTTCATCCTAAATCTTGCCACTTCACTGTCCCATTTCTGATGATTATGGACTGCATTTGCATTATGCTGTTACAGGTCTTGGTAAATTATGCAAGGTCATCAAAGGAGGCTGAAGAAGTTTCCAAAGAGGTAAGTGTTATTGACTCTTTGAAGTTTTTGTACAAATTATTTTTCATAGGATTGCATTGCTGTTGATGTACATGCAATAGCTTTTATGACAATGGAGGTGACTCTCCAATCTTAATGGCTTCAACTTTGTAGTGCTTATCTTTATTTGATTTATATCGTCTAAAGTGTTTTCCCCAAAAATGGGTCATAATTTTTCATGATTTAGCTATTAATTATAATATTTTCTGAATTTATAATAAACAGTTCCAAAGTGTCCTAATATGCAAGTGTCGTCTTCCCTTTTTCTTGTTAATGATCGGTATATTCTATATGTTCAATAACTGTTTCGTGGGACATATTAAATTCTGAATGCTGCATTCAGCATTTCCAACTTGGTCCTACTAGTGGTGAGTACCTGAGTGGCCACTAGGGCAAATGTTGTTTTCTTGGTCTTCTCTTCTCCCCTTGATAGAGCCAAAAAAGGGACTAAAGAGGGGCCTCTTACCACTAGAAGGGTCAGTCAGTGACCCATTGACCCCCTCATCTATTGTGTCCTTTCCTGTCGAAGTCCAACTCTGTGCTAAATGACACAAAACGAATTCCAAGTTTTGTGAACTTCTTATAATTAGGCTACTCCACTCATCTTGAGTGGAGTGGCGCTACATGGTGGCCCCCCAGATTTTTTTTTACTTACGTATTATTTTTTTAAAATTACAGTTTAGATGATATAATTTTTAAAATTACAAGTTTCTACCTATTTCTTTTATAAATAACTAGTTAAAGTTTTAAACATACATATATTTTAATAAAAATTACAAGTTTGTATCTATTTCTTTTATAAATAACTATTTAACGTTTTAAATATTACATTCTATACATATATTTTAATAAAATTAAGGTCTCGCACCTATTTACTTTTATACGTATCAGTTTATACCCTACATTTATATTTTATGCATATAACTTCTCTCTCTTTTTGCTTTTAATATTTTTATATGATGCATTTAACCCTTACATTTTGGTATATTTTTATTTTCTTTTAGTGACAGATTTATTTATATTTATATTTTATATTTGGATTCTTACAATATCAAGGTTTAAAGTCTCGGGACCAAGGCCGATACCGGCCGATCGGGATTTGGTACAAAAAGTGGACCACTCTTAAATTTTAAAATTAAAAAAAAAAAAAAAATCGAACCAGTATTCGAACCGACGGTACCGGTCAGGACCGATCGATACCAGACTGATCCAAATTGATACCGGTTTGGATCATCTAATTTATAAACTTTAAAAAAAAAACAAAAAAAATGTCGGACCGGTAGTACCAGCCAGTCCATACCCGTACTGGTTGTACCAGTCCGTTCCAAACTCTCACGATACACAAGCTGTATCGTGGCTTGGGACCGGACTGGTCCTGTTCAATCCCAGTCCAGACCGACTGGCACAGACCAGATCGGTCCAATCCTTTAAACCTTGAACAATTTGTATTATGTTTTTGTTCTTTCCTGATTTGGTATGGCCCCCCCAAGAAAAAATTTCTGGCTCCGCTCCTGGTGATATGGCCTTTTCTCCTTCTCATTCTGGAAGAATTCATTCTCCCATTGCTAGCCAAAATCCATGAACTCATTCCACCAACTGGAATGAGTGTCACCATTTGGAACTCATTCCAAAATGAATGCCAAATAACATCCTAGTAGTTGGAGAGGCACCAATACTTCTGTCAGGGCATAGTATGATTCAACTATGAAATTTTCTAAATTCTTTCTTATTAAAATGCACGTATATACTACAATAATGACCAAACGGGCGACAACTTGGTGAATTTTGTATAGATTCTTCCACGTTCTGGGTTTGAGAACCTTTTTAGACCTTCTGGAAAATATTCTATTTTACATTCTGATATGCTGCCTGAACTTGCTAGAAAAATTAAAAAGAAAACAGACCTATTTTTCTTAAATAAAAATTGTATATTTTCTCTATATGATCTATGTTAATATATTGCAGTGTTTTTAGACACGGACCATTCCCTCCTGTAAAAGGGGCTGGTTCAAATTTTGGCAGTTCAACTTTAGAGAAGTTATGCTTTTTTACCTTCTTGAAAGATATTAATGAATTAAAATTTTAAAGAAGGTCATCAAGTTGTGTGGCAGATGACCCTTTTGGTAGATTTCAATCCTTGGTGATATTTCTCCTTGAAAATTTCTCTTTTTGAAACCAGTCTTCTTTTGCCCTTATTTTTAATTATAGGGTTCAATTGATGTTTCTTGGCTTTAAGCATAAGAAATTATTTGTAGGCATCATTTGGCATTCACTTTGCGCTTTGGAACAAATTCCATGAACCAATTTGTAGAATTGTTGTGAAAAAAAAATAAAAAAAAATAAAAGAGGGGCTTAATTAAATTTCAAACCCATTTTCATAGAGTTATAAAGACTACAAGTTAGTCACCTCAAAAACATAAAAATTTGGTGAAGAAAATTGGAATGAAAAATTTGATCCTGCAGCACCAAGGAGGCATATTTCAACAATATCATAGGCATGCCATTTTTTTTTTAATCAATAACGATGAGCTTTATTGCAAAACTGAAAAACAGGGGGAAGAAAGCAAAAATACAAACAGGCGAAGGTTCCCCCAATAGGGGCGAACAGAAAAAGAAAAAAACAGCGCCAATACCAACAAGTGTCATCTACAAATCACATGGGTTCTCAAAAGCAAAGAATGCTTCCCAATGTGTGATACGTTCATTCATGCACGTGCACCCTTGTGATGCACATGTGCGTGCATGGGAAGGTGATTAGGGTATGGGTGTAATTATCTCGTGTAGCATATCTGTTTATGTAATTATCGTATGACTTGGGGGGGGGGGGGGGGAATATAAATATTTTAATTCATTTAGTTTGAGTGTTTTATGGGGATTAGGAGACGTGGGGAGTTACTAATTAGTTGTTGTAACTAATATGTAACCATTATCTTTTATCTTTGTATATATGCTAAGAGGATAATGAACAAGATAAGATGTTTTATCATCCAACTTGTGTGTTAAGGAGGTCTGCTGTCCCTTTAACGATTGCTACTATTTTCCTATTTCTTCTCTAGTTGATCACCATTACTCGTAGGCGGAAGCAACCTTCGCGTGGTGAGTTAACCCGCGAGTTAATCTCCCAAAGTTCCCATCATCGGTATCAGAGCCGAACGATCCAATGGGAGATTCGAGAGTGCAGTATGGGATAGAATCTCTCAAATCTGCTTCTGCTGAGCAGAATCAAATTCTCAAGGATATCTTACAACAATTATCTGGTCTTAATTCGAAGTATGAGGAGTTAAGAAACAACAGTTTGAAGGAATATTCTCACAACAAGACAAATTGTAGCGATGGTGGGACTGGCTCGTCCAACTCTGGAACTTTTGGTTCAATCCACAGCCGCACGATTAAGTTGGATTTTCCACGGTTCGAAGATGGTGATCCAACGGGTTGGTTGTATTGAGCCAAACAATTTTTCTCTTATAACCACTATGGAGCAGAAATTAAATATTGCTTCTTTCCATCTGGAAGGAGAAGCTTTACAGTGGTTTTGTTGTTGGATTGAGAAAGCACAAGGTACTCCTTTTACCTGGACTGAATTTGTTTAGGCATTACACGCACGGTTTGGACCAACGGAGTTTTGAGGATTATGCAGGAGCGTTGGCTAAGCTTAAACAAACATCAATTGTGAGAGAATATCAATCACGGTTTGAAATGTTAGCCAACTGAACTGATAGTCTCTTTGCTTCTTTTCTTATCAGTTTTTTCGTGCGTGGTCTTAAGGAGGAGAAAAAGTTGGATGTCCAGATGGTTCGTCCAACCACATTAACAGCTGCAATCGACTTGGCACGTCTCCAAGAAGAAAAGTTATTTGCAAAAAAGAGGCACGTTCGTTAGGACAACAAGAAATCGATTGAAGTTGGACAAAGCAGTTTTAGCCCAAATCCTCTACCAATTAAGAAATTGAGTCCTATGGAAGCTAAAGAAAGGAGAGAAAAGGGTCTATGCTATAATTGTGATGAGCAATTCAGACCCGGTCACCGATGTAGGACCAAAACCTTATTTTTAATTGAAGGTTGTTGGCCGGAGGAGGAAAAAGAATCCTCACCCATTGATGAGGAAGACGAACTAGCCAAAGAAGAGCCACACGTGGAGGCCAAAATCTCACTTCATGCTATTGTGGGAGCCAATGCACCGCAAACAATGAGGATCAAAGGCACGGTTCAAAATCAACCGGTGATTATTTTAATTGACACGAGAAGCACCCATAATTTCATTGATTCAGAATTGGTGGAGAAGTTGGGAGTGGGTATGCAAGCCAATGACAACCTATAGGTGATGGTTGCAATGGATACAGTTATTATGCAAGGCAAGTGTAATGAATTAATTATTAAATCTCAAGGCTTATCTGTTATTAATGATTTGTTTGTAATTCCTTGGGAGGATGTGATATTGTTCTTGGAGCTCATTGGCTACAAACATTGGGATCCATTTTATGGAATTTTAAGCAACTCAAGATGGGATTTAATGACCATGGTAAGAGTAAAGACCTGCAAGGACTTAGACTCTCTGCGTTGGATATGGTTGAGGGGGAAAAGATGGCTAAACAAATGAGAAAAAAAGGGGAGGGGCGTGCTACTCCAATTGTGCCAAATCACCACATCCGACTCTTTCTCCAATACTCATCCACGTTTCCAACGATTATTGCAAGTTTAGCCGGATATCTTCAAATAATATAACAGTCTTCCTCTTACTAGGACTCATGATCACAAGATAATATTGCAAGAAGGAAATGGGGGTCAGTGAATGTAAGGCCATATCGTTACCCTTATTTTCAAAAAAATGAAATTGATAAGATTATCCAAAAGATGTTACATTCGGGTTTTCTTCGTTCTAGCCAATCACCATTTTCTTCTCCAATTCTATTAGTAAGGAAGCAAGATGGAAGCTGGAGGATGTGTCGATTACGGAGCCCTTAACAAGGTCACAGTCAAAGACAAATTTCATATCCTGGTGATCGACGAATTACTAGAAGAGTTGAAGGGAGCAACAAATTTTTCGAAGCTTGATCTCAGATCTGGTTACCATCAGATTCGAGTAAGACAACATACATTCCAAAGATAGGATTTCGAACTCATGAAGGACATTACGAATTTCTGGTAATGCAATTTGGTCTTACTAATGAGCCATCTACCTTTCAATCTTTGATGAATGAAATTTTTCGACCATATCTGCGGAAATTTGTCTTGGTTTTCTTCGATGATATTTGAATTTACAGCAAATCCATGGAAGACCATGCCGAGCACATCAAGGTGGTGTTGGAAATTTTGAAACGTCATCAACTGTTTGCAAAATTATCCAAGTGCAAATTCGGCATGCGTGAGATTGATTATTTTGGGCACATTATTTCCGAAATATGGGTGGCAATGGATCCTACAAAGGTGCAAAGTGTGGTCGATTGGCCAATTCCAAGAAACGTGAAGGCGTAAAGAGGTTTTTTGGGGCTTGCTGGATATTATAGAAAGTTTGTTCAAGACTTCGGGAAAATAGCTGCTCCATTAATTTTTTTATTGAAGGACTCTTTCAAGTGGTCGAATGAAACTGACTTGGCATTTCAAAAATTAAAGGAAGACTTGACACAGGCCCCAGTATTGACAATGCCAGATTTCACGCAAGAATTCATCGTGGAGTGCGATGCAAGTGGGTGGAAGTTGGGGCCATTTTATCTCAATTCAAACGACCTATAGCTTTTCTCAGTCATGTCTTACCTGGTAAAAACCTAACTCTATCCACTTATGAAAAGGAGCTACTGGCTTTAATTGTGGTAGTTCAAAAAGTGGAGACCCTATCTTTTAGGGAGAAGGTTTATCATCAAAACTGATCAAAGAAGCCTAAAATTTCTCCTTGAACAACGAATCACAACACCGGCTCAGCAACGGTGGTTACCAAAACTACTTGGGTATACGTGATTGAATTCAAAAGACTGGTAGATAATGGAGCTGTTGATTCTCTCGAACGTTCCAAAAACTATTTGTCCATTCAGTGGGGAAGATTCTACGAATACGTAACTATGTTAGTGCCTACTATCATTCAACTTCCAACACTCTAACGTGATGTGGCAAACGTGAGAGAGAATCATCAGTTCCATTGTCTACCCGTCTTTTGAATTCAATCATTGTTCCTTTTATACAATTCATCATTTATCAAAATAAAAAAGGTGAAATTGTTAGTATTAATGCTTCATTTGTTCAAGTTGTTCATTCATGTTCTTGGTTAGTTCTATTATACTGCCTCCATCTGCTATCATCATTTTTCATGTTCTTTAAGAACTAAGAAGTAAAATTGTCAGTCTGTCATAATGGAAGAACTTATTATGGTCGCATAGTCCATTCATTGCAGATTGAGGCATGTGGTGGTCAAGCTCTTACTTTTGGGGGTGACGTTTCAAAAGAAGAGGATGTAGAATCAATGATTAAGACTGTGAGGAAGTGCTTCTTGTGTTAGTTTGCATATTGTTGCATTTGTTTTATAGTTTTTACTTAAAACTGAAAGGTCGGAGAGAAAGTTGGCACTATGGAAAGCTAGATACTTGTCAAAAGGAGGGAGACTAGTCCTTATTAAGAGTTCCTTGGCGAACTTACCTACTTATTACATGTCTATCCTAAAGATTCCAACATTGGTGGCTAGGAGATTAGAGAAGTTACAAAGGGACTTTCTGTGGGTTGGAAGGGAAGAATCGCAGAAATATCATCTTGTTAAGTGGTCACAAGTGTGTTTAAGGAAAGAGAATGGTGGTTTGGGGTTGAGAAACCTATCACAATTCAACATGGCCTTGTTGTCTAAGTGGTTATGGAGATTTGGTGTAGAGGAGAGTTTTGTGGAGGGTGGTGATTGGTGCAAAATATGGGGTGGAAGAAGGGGGTTGGGAGACCAAGAAAAGTAGGGCCTCTTACAGGGTGGATCTTTGGAAGGATATTTGTTTAGCTAAGGAGGTGTTCAATAGTGGAATAAGGTTTAGAGTGGGGGAGGGGGACAGAGTGAAGTTTTGGAAGGATGCTTGGTGCAGTAATGTACCATTAATGCAAGCTTTCCTGGGAGTGGCCGCTATTTCTGGTAATCTGAACTCTTGGGTTAAGGATCATTTAGTCAATGAAGGTTGGATTTGGTCATGGGACCTCAATCTTAGAAGGAATATCTTTGATTGGGAAATTGATGAGGTTTCATCTCTAATTGCTGATTGTTGGATGCGTGGCTTTGTCCCACATCGATAAAACGAACAACCTATGTGCGATATTTAAGTGCCGTGGTAAACCTCCCCTCTTAAGAGCTCTTTTGGGAGGAGTTAGGCCCGTTGGGCTTCTACACTGATATTCATAAAATAAAATCAAGAGAGGGCGAAGACTCGAGAGTTTGGAGTGGAAGTGGAGATGGTGGCTTTTCGGTTAAGACGATGTATCAACTTAATCAGGAGTAGCTTTTGAGAATGGGCCTTGGAAGATTATCTGGAGTGCAGGGATCCCGTCAAAGGTATCTTTTTTTCTATGGACAGCTGCGTTAGACAAATACTTACTTGTGATAATCTCAAAAGGAGAGGGTGGGCAATGGCTTCGAGGTGCTGTCTCTACAAAAAGGAAGAGGAGACTGTCTCGCATTTGCTTCTCCACTGCGAGGTAACTAGGAAAATTTGATATTCCTTCATCAGAAGATTCAACTTTGAGTGGATTATGCATGAAGATTTCAAGTCAGTGTTGTGTAGTTGGGGTAGGAAGACAAGGAAGAGGGGGAGGAGTAGGAGCTGCATTCTTTGGAACTTATGTCCGGCTGCAATTTCGTGGTCTGTTTAGTGTGAGAAAAATCAGAAGCTATTCCAGGGCCAGGAAAAGGAGACCCCAGCAGATTATTGATAATACATTATCTCTTCTCTTCTTTTGGTCTTCTAGTTTTACAGAATTTAGGGGGTGTACATATCCTGATTTTGACTGTAAATGGGGCATGAGATGGGATACACATAGTTAGCTATAGTATTACATACTTTGTATATTTTTGGCCTTTGGCCCTTATTAATACATATACTTATCGATAAAAAAAAAAGAGCTCATGTGTAACAGGGGATCTATTCTTATAGATTTGTTTTTGTAGAGGAGGGCTTTTGTTTTGGATGGGGGTGCTCGTTCCTTGGTTTTATTGTTCTCTTTTTAATGAAAAGTTATTAATTT
>JAUPMG010000017.1:15467276-15498908 GCA_031762675.1 Pachysandra terminalis | reverse complement strand
ATGACTTTCTTGCTAACCAAACACATTATGCAGGATTTTCATTCAGAATCATTCAGTTTTCCTGCAACAACCAAACAACAACAAGAAACTTATTTTCACTTTCTTTTTACATTACTTTCTTTTTCTTTTCATTTTCTTTTTCCTTTGACACACTTTGACGCTAACCAAACGCAGCCTAAAAGAATTTGATTTTGCCATTACTCACTAGGGTGTAATTTCGGTCGGTTTAGTGCTTAAACCTAAACGAATCCAAATTACATTGCACTAAACCGAAAACAGAACCAAACTTAAATAGAAACCGATTTAGAAGATCGAAAACCAAATTGAACTATAATGAGTAAAATCAAAACCCAAAAAAAAAAAAGGTTTTTCTGCTCAATTTGACAAAATTAATACTATTTTTTTTTTTTTATATAGAATACATATTACTTTAGGTTTTTTGGTTAAGTTTGATTTAATCGAAGCCTTAGTCGAAAATCAAATCAAATTAATTTATTTTTTTATTTTCTAAACCATAATCAAACCACAAAAAAAAAAAAAAAAGAAGAACAAACCCAAATCTAATCGACTTTTTTCGGTTTAAATCGAATCAATTGACTAGAGCTGAAAATATATGACCCAACTCGCCAACCCGACTAAATGGGTTAGGGTTGACCCATTTTTAAGTGGGTTGGATTGGCCAATCCGATCCAATACCAGTTAAAAAAAAATTGGATTGGTTGGATCAGACTGAATTGGCTGATCCGTATCGGTATCAGTTGGATCGGTCCGATCCAAAGTCACTTGATACAATAGTTTGTATCGTGGCTTGGGATCAGATCGGTCTTGGCCGATCCCGACCCGGACCGATCCTTTAAACCATTCGCGATTAGCTGTCGATACGAGAAGAACCTCTTCAACACCGATTTGATGGCCTGCAACGCCTGAAGTAGATGAATTCTCGCAAAATCTCCATTCCTATGCCCTCGAGAGAGCTTGATCGCTGCTTATTGAATCCTAGATCCACCTTTTGGATCCACTTTGACGCTTAGGATTGCCGGAACCTTGTGCTTCAGATCTTTGGATGATGTCGTGATCTCCATCAAAACTTTTGATCGGAAGCAAAACGTTTCCGATTCCGACAAAGTTGTTATAGCGGCCTGATTCTTGAGTCGGAGAAAATTGTCTGGATCCATCAGAGCGTGGAGATCATCTCTTCCAGAAGTTTCCATATTCTCTCAAGCAACCAGCAATCACTTGCAGCTCTTTCGAAATCTTGTTTTATGATTTTATTAAGTTAAAATTAAATTAATCAAAATTTAAGCGGGTGCTGCAGGTTCAATCCTTTTAATGGCGGATTGGGTTTGGGTTTATGTTTATTTGATCCGTTTAAGTCCCAACCCGACCCATTGCTACCTCTACAATTGACACCTTACCCTCGTGATGCCTTACCAGGGCAAATGACTAAAAATATTGAGGGCATTTTAATAATTTTTAAAGTTATAAACGCTAATTTCCCAAAACACAAAAACGGGGGAAAAAATAGAAGGAGATGAAGAAAATTATACTTTAACAAAATAAGAAAAGGTTAAAAAGTAATAAACACGTGTTGAAGAGTTACCGCGATTACCGCGTGACACGATTTAGGGAAGCTAAAAGGTCGAAAGATAACGCCGGCCAAAAATCTCAGGTGACTAAGCTAATATTAATCCCTAACCGTACACGCAACCTTGATAGATTTAGATCTACTGACGATGATCTTGAACCATCCTAATCGTTTGATCTAAAGTCTAGGGTTGAGAACAGTAATATAAAGCATCCGTCCGATTAATAAGAGTCGGGAATTTAACGGTTTAGATTGCTTTGGGAGCTGCAGGGTGAGGAAGCCGTGGCCTTTAAGTAGAGGTGCGAACCAGGCAAGCGATAGCTAGTTTCATTTTTTTCCTCTCTCTCTCTCTCTCTCTCTCTACGACGGGTTTCTGTCGCCGCAAACTTCTCTGCTTGAGATCCAGGTTTTGTATTGGATCGGTGAAGCGTATTTAAGGTTTACGCCATTGGTTTTTTTTCTTTCTGTCTTCAAGCTTCTTTCGAGCTTCGATATAAGGTCTTTCTTTTGATCTAGGGTTTTCTTGGTGGGTTTTTATTCTCTGAAATCGCTATATGGGTTGTGTTTATTTATTCTGAAATTTCGTTGCTGCAATTCTTCTTGTGAAGTGTTCGTGATTTGAGACGAAGACAAGGGTTTTTCGAGTCCATTGAGCGACAAAGGAATCGTGGATTTTAACGGTAATTGTAGTTTAGGGTTTAGAGGTCCTTTTATTATTTTCTTATTTGTTTTTATTTTCCGGTTGGTTTACTTTTAAATTTCTGAAATTATTGAGATTAGGGTTTTAATTTCAAACTGTATGTTGTTATAGATATATTCATGATTATATTAAAATTGATCTTATTAAGCCAGAAATTCAACTGTAGTTTGATCTACTTTTAGTATTTACTTCAATCTGGACCTGTAATCGTGTTCAGGAGAAATCAACCAATAAGTTGTGTAACATGGCGAAATTTTTGTTTCTAAGCTCATTAGCGAAGAACAGAATCAAGTAAATCTTGAATTTATTTTTAATCTGACATAAAACACTCATGTTTTGGCACAAATCTCTAATTTATTTCTTATCGTGGAAGAACACAAAACTGAATTTTCAAGGAGTGACCCCGGGGGCTAATCTTAGTCCCGCGGTTGACATGTGCAGATTTAGGGCATTAATCTCATGGCACCGACGGTTCTTGTAGAGTGTACTGGACAGAAGGAATCAAGGAAGTACGCGCAGAAAGTTTTGGCCCCGATGATGGGGAAGACAAAGAGGTTTGCAAAAGGATATTCGTCTGGTATTATTCAGGATTTTAGTCATTCTGTTGAGACCATTGGCGAAACCGAAGGATTTGGTAGCTCAGGTCGAGTTGATACAGAGATGACTGCTTCAGAGGATTCTTGTGCCCCCAAAAGGAAGTGCATTAGTTTGAATGCTGATAGGTCTAATAGTTTTGGTGTTCCTTTACAAGTTCTGCCGTTGTCGAAGATATCCCGGACTGAAAGGAAGGATTTGGGGATGAGGTTGAGAGGGGAGCTTGAGCGGGTTCGGATCCTTCAGAGTAAAATTGCATTGAGGGGTACAAATGGTGTTACTATGTCATCCACAAGTGATATCCATAGTTGCAGTGATGTACAAAAGAGACCCCCATTAGAGAATTTCCGTAAATCTTCAGAATCAACTTCTGGTCCTGGGAAGAGAAAGGTTCCCCAAGGCCGGAATGGGAATGGGTCTCGCACAAAGCGGGGCATTTTCGAAAGGGTTGAGCCTTTGAAACAGACTGCCCCAAACCCAATAAACACAACAAATGCAATGTTGATGAAACAATGTGAGACACTGCTGAAACGGTTGATGTCGCATCAGTTTGGTTGGGTTTTCAATACTCCTGTTGATGTAGTGAAGTTGAATATTCCAGACTATTTCACTGTTATTAAGTATCCCATGGACTTGGGGACAGTGAAGGGTAAGATAGCTTCGGGTGCATATACGAGTCCCTTTGGGTTTCTTGCTGATGTGAGGCTTACTTTCTCCAACGCATTGACTTATAATCCACCTGGAAACGATTTCCATTTCATGGCTGATAATCTCAGTAAATATTTTGAAGTAAGATGGAAATCTATTGAGAAGAAGCTTTTAGTAACAGATACACATCCATTTTCTGCAAAATCAAATGCTTCTAGAGAACTGGAAGCTGCTATTCCAATACTTCCATCAAAAAAGAGAAAAACCACTTCTACAGATCATAAGGTTAAACCAGAGCCTGTTAAGCAGATTATGACTGATGACGAGAAACTTAATCTGAGCAAAGAATTGGAGGCTTTGCTAGGAGAAATACCTGATAATATTGTTGATTTTCTAAGAGGACACAGTTCTGGTGAATGCCAAAATGGAGAAGAGGAGATTGAGATTGATATTGATGCTCTCAGTGATGACACCTTGTTCATGCTACGGAAGCTTTTAGATGACTATTTACGGGAAAGACAAACGGAAGAGGCGAGAGCAGGGCCTAGTGAAATGGAGGTACATTTTATTTCTGAGTTTCTTTATCATTTTTTTTTTTATCATGTTATTGGCTTTAGGTTGTATATGTGGCTTTAGGTTCTTTATGTGCCTGGATATGTTTTTGACTGATTTTTTTTTTTGTTTTAACAGCTTTTGAATGAATCTGGGCTGAGCAATTTAACAATGCAACCTTGTAAAGGTTATATCCTTTTCTTCCTGGAAATACTATTGGGGTGTTTTTATAACAGGAAAACATCGTATTGAATTTTTTCCCCCTCATTGTTGTACAACTGCAGGAAATGTAAATGTTGACGAAGATGTAGATATTGGCGGAAATGATCTTCCTGTCTCGAGCTACCCTCCAGTAGAGATAGAAAAAGATACGGCACACCGAAGCAGTAAATGCAGCAGTTCAAGTAGCTCTAGTAGTGAGTCAGGCTCATCATCTTATGGTTCGTGTTTGATTTATCCATTTAATTGTTACAATATTATCTATTTTCTTTTTGTTAGTAAGACTTCTGTTGGTGAAAGGTTCCTGTTTCTGCATAAGCCTGTATATTTTAGTACTTACATTTTGTTGGAAGATATGCTTGTATTCCTAAGAACCTTGTACACAATCTTGTATTGCCCATTAACCTTTTAAAGCACATATTTACTTATTTCTTCCCTACCCAATGTTTATGGTAGAGGAGATCCGTACGTGGCTGTATGGTCTTGGTTTATGGCTTGTGTTAGCATGGTTCTACGGACCGGTCCGGTCCGTATTGGGATTGGACCTCAGCGGTCCAGTCCCAAACTGCGATACCAACTATTTTATCTTGTGGTTATGGACCAGACTGGTACAGGTCTGAATTGGCCGGTACAGCCAGTACAATCAGTCCGGTATTTTTTTTTAATTTGTGTATTGGATGGTCCAGACCGGTTTTGATCTGGACCGGTCCGGTTCGACAACCTTTCTGGTCCATTTTATTCAAATTCAAATTTTAATTGCCGGTCCATTACTTTGTACTGGATCCGGAATAGTACATTAAACCTTGTGTGCTAGATGAGCTTTCTGCATAGTGTAATTTATCATCTGAATTTAAAACTGGCTCACCACTACAAGAACACTTTCTCATATATAAGGACTTACCATGCTCTTACAAATTGGAGAATCTTATATTTTAGAAGAATGCCGTAATACTATTTGAATATAGCTTATCGATTCATGTTGTCCAAGCCCTTCCACCATAATAAAAGCATTAGGCAACTCTGTATCATTGTTTGTCTATGTTCTGGGTTTTGAGAACTTGGTTATTTTTATGCTCCAAGATTATGAAAGCCTATTTTTATCATCTATAATGAATTCAAAGTGGTATCCCTTATAGGTTGGGTGACGGTTCCAAATTTCTATTTGTTGAGGATGTGTGGTGTGGGGATTTGTTTCTTCGTGAATCTTTTCCATTGAATCCACTCCACTCTTGTTTTCAGTACTATCAGATTAGGTGGCATTAGTAAGCGACTATTTGGAGCTTTCAGGGACAACGGTTTCTTGGAGGCAGTAAGGTTGATTATTTGGGGTTTTGGGAGATTGCAAAATTGTCTGTTTAGATTTTCCTCATTCAGTCCACGTCCTGTAAAAAAGATGTTGCCTATGTAATTCCAATGGTACCTTTTCATTCAGTTCCTCCTATGTTTTTCTCATCACAAACCCTTCAGTTCGCTCGCTTATTTTTGTGGAGCTTATTGGTTCCCTTCGAGGTGATTTTGTTGTTATGGACCTTGTCTCTAGATGACATCCTTACCATGAGCTATCTCCCATTTCTGGTTGGCGGAATTTGGATCTTGTTGAATAGGCTATGTAAGGGTGCTTCAGAGTCTGATGATTTGTATTCAATGCAAATATTGTCTAATAGTTTGAAAAAGGTGATTGTAAACATCTGTTTATGGATATCCATTATGGCCTTTGTTGTCATCATGAGGAGACGCTTTTGTTTCTGTATATTCAATTTGTAATTCAACAGTTGATTTTAGATGCTTGCTTTTTTCGGGTATTATCAAAATGATGTTTCTTTGTTTATCAACATACCCAAGAGTGTCATAAGATTGGAAAATAAGGACAATGGATATGAGTATATAAAGCAGATACTTAGGAAGGCGCTTGTGAGAAAGTGCAAGAGTGTCCATATTTAATATCTGAAGTGCTAGATGAAGACTAAAAAATATGTGGATGGAGTTTCTAAGAAATAATTTAAGGGTGTTTGGATTCACGGATCTGGATTTGGCCCTTGGATTTTGAAATTCTACAGATTTAAAATCCACGGATTTAGGATTCTATTGTTTGGATGAATTATTTGATAAAAGTATGTGAAATCTAGATTTCTTGAGTATTCTATTTGAATGCTAAAAAATTGCATATAGATTTGGATTAAGGGTTTGACTAATACGTATAAAGTAAATATACTCCTCTAATGAGGATTCAAATTATCATGGTAGATTTATATGAGGATCATGTTATATGCAACATGTCCTTGTTTTGTAATCCCATATGAGTCTTAAGGAAATCTGAATCTGAGTCGTGAATACAATGGATTGGATTTGAGGGGTTCACATCCGAATCCGTCTTCTCACATCCGAATCCATCTTCACCAAATCCACAAATCTAAAAGCACCCTAAATCCACTAATGTGACAAAGAGTTTGGTTTTTGATGATTGTAACGTTGGAGTAGGATTTGTTGCTGTTCCAAATATGGGTTAAGGATTTTTGTTGATGTTGGTGATCTTATAGAATTAAATTTGGTACGCTAGAAGATTAGGACATTTATTATATTATTATTGTCCTAAACTTGCAACGGCATTTTGGGACCGTTATTGTTAAAGATTTTGCAAAAATTGTTGTCTGATCTGTCCAGATAAAAACTGCTCGTAAATAATTTGTTCTTCCTGTCAAGCTCATCATATTGGTTAGTAGAGTTTTTATTTGCAATTGTTATACTAAGAAAAGTAAGAATATACAAATGCTATTCTTTAGCCTCTTCTGTTTTGATAGGAGTTTTTATGAAAAATAAACAGAAAAAATAAAGGTCTTCCTTTGCATTTATAAACACGTCTAGATATTCTTCCTCCTTAAAGTAAGAGTATTTGGAGACAATAGCTGTTCAAGGTCAAAGCCTTCACTTTAGGTGGCTCGTAGAGAGTGTTGTAGTTCTTTCTTTCATGTGTTTGGTGTAGTTTTTTTAAAAGGATATATTATGCCTTCCATCTACGACAAAAAGAACAAAAGATGTTTGGACTTGTCATTATGTTTTTTAAGGAATCTATACTGGTCTCATGTAATTAGAGATTTAAAGTTGGAGGTTGGTGCTCTTATCTTTTTTCTCTTCTCATGTTACTGCTGGTTGGTTTCCTCCAAAAGATGATGCCATCAAATTAAATTTTGTTGAATGTTCTTTGTGAAGTCTTGTCCACTTTCATTACTGGTGTTTTTTGGTCACAGGAGGGGTCCCATTCATGCTTGCATATATATTTGGGAGAACATGATTTGATTAAAGGCTGAACTTTAGAGTCATACTATTTGAATTTGAGTAGTTATTTTTTTAATTAAACTTTCCATAGTAGGTTGATTTCACACTTGCAAACAAGTCATTCTGTTCAGTTTTTTACGAAGAGTTCTAAGCGGTCCTTTTTCAGAAAAGGGACCCAGGCCTTTAATTGTGGACATTCCTTCCTCTTAGTTCATGCCAAGGTTTTGGATACGCTCTACTCCTCGACGAAACATCTCTCCCTTTGTTAATTTTTCTACCTTTTCTACTTCTTAACTTCATCTTTTACATCCCATTACACCCCAAATTGTGTGTATGCGGATGTGAGCATGCCTGCGTTTTGTTGATGGTGTAATTCTGAGCAATCGTGTAGTAAATTTATTAACGTTTGAATGAAATAAAATCAAATAAAAAAAAATCAGGTTTAAGAATCATAAAAAGTTATAATAAAAAAAGCTTTAAGTCAACTTGCATAAAAGATATAACATATGAACATTAGTAAGTTTCATTGATAATATTAGTTAAACTAAATCAAATATTAATTTAAACTTAAATTAATTAAAATATAAAAATTTATATTGCACAGTGGGCGACCGCTTAGTTGGATTACGATTAGGCAACCGGGCAGTTGCCTTGTCGCCTAAGTGGCTAGGCTAGGCACACTCAGGCTAGGCCACCCTCGCCTGAAACCTTTGAAAACTGCCTGGACGCCTAGGTGACTGACTAGGCTAGTGCCTTTAATAACACTGATTGTTACTTGCAAGAAGCAGAGTTGAAGTTCATTTATGATTAACAACTAGTCAACAAAAGCATTGGCATTGGCTATTTAGGCAACTGTTGTCTTTTGAGTGTATTCTTTTGATAATACTTACTGAATTGGGAAAGAATTGTAACAGTATTGCTTGGACTTGTTGGGGAGATCAGATGTATATTCAGTTCATTACAACTTTGCATGCTTTATAGATGTATTTGGTGGTTCTAGCTATGGTATGGACCTTGAAAACGATCTTGTATGATCTTTATTGCTAAATCCATGGGGAATCTAAGTTTAGCAATATTATTCAAAATTTTAGTGCGTATGCTTATACCTTGATAGTAAAGAAGATTGGCATAAGATTGGATATGAACTGATGCAGGACAACAGGAAGCTCTTAAAATAAAATAAACAAAAAAGAATAAAGTTGAAGAAGGATAATTTGGTAGAATCTCACTGCTAGGACCTTGAACAGATTGGAATCTCACAAATAGGAAGCAAGGGTTGGTAAAGATATCTCACCACTACTAGAGAGATTAGAGGAATCACACCTCAAAGCATACATAATGTGCAAAATTCCATGCAATTTTTGGTATCTTCCTTTTTACCAATAATAGACCTTTTATTTAGACTTGTTACCCTAATCACATAAAAAGTCCTAATCTAATACATGTACATGAAGAGACCTAAAAACTTTAACATACATCCAGAATAGCATCTAAAACATGAAATATCCTATTAAAATGGTAAAACAAATTTGCTAGATAATCCTAATTTTATCTGCTCTCCTAGTGAAACTCTTAACAAATAATAATAAAATCTTAATCTAAAAAGACCTGAAAAAATTGGATTTCCTAGAGAATTTATGGGTATGACCTAATTAATAAGTGTGAGTCTAAACATCAAAGTAATTCGACTAGGCTTGCTAAACTGATCCACATCATTCTCCCCTGGTTGGAGAAAATTCGTCCTCGAGTTTTGCATCGATGTTGTAACCTTCCAACCCATTGAATGAGCTACTTGGGATATTTTACCTTCTTATGCTTGTTCTTGCATCTCTTCATTGCTAAACTGGTCCCCATCATTAACATCCGTAGGTTTTAAACCCAAATCCATTTAAAACCAGGCAGGTTGACAGGTTTATGGCGTCAAACCTGTTACTCCACCCAGGTTTACACGGCTTTTCGTTGGGTAACCATTTTTTTTTTGCTGTTACCAGTTTGCCCCAAATATGACCCGACCTGGATGTTTTTGTTACTGCCCTACTTGGAGACCAGGTTCTCTTACATTGTTTTCGAGCCACTAAAGCATGAGGCGTGAGCCTCAAGGTTAGAGGCTTACCCTTCATGAGCATGCATGTTATTAAATAAGTAAGGGTTTATTCTACAGTTTGAGTTTTAAAAACCCATATAAAGGTTTCTAAGCGGCTATCAGTCTACAAATGAATTTAAAGCATTAAATTAGTTCTTGAATTAAATTCATTCAAGGTCGGAACAGTTAGATGTCCTTGGAATGTATTTCAACAGTCAATAGGCACTTGAGAATTGTATTATGAATCTTTAGGCCCCAGACCTATCTGTTCCTTTAAATGATTACATAAAAAGAAAGAATATACCAACAAAAATACGAATAGAAATAAAAGGGAGATGCAACTGAGGCGAGTAATTGTTACATTTAAGTTTTTTCCTTTTGCTAATGTAAATATAGCCATCAATTTGTATTGGAATCTTTATGGTGACAGTTAAAGAGGATTTATTGGAAGGATGTTAACTAGTGACTTAAAATCCATAAATCATCTAAAATTGTTCTTTTTAATGTTAAATAGAAACTTAAGAACTTTAAAACATCAGAAGTGTTATAATATAATATATGAAGTGGGAAGTTCAAACATATAGGTAAAGGGTTTTCCATTATGTCATGGTCCTTAATTTTACTTAATCTATGAGCCACTTCCCTCATACATAAGGCCAGCCAGCGTGAGGCATGAGCTTCATGTGAGACTCATGTGTGAAGGCGTGAAAATCAAGTGATTCAAGACTTACATACCTTTTGAAATACTTGCCTAAATATGCGCCTTCTTTTTTGTTTAACTAAAAGTAACACATCTATCAGTAGAGGCATGCTATGCAATGGGATTGTTTTGTGTGCAAACTTTTACCGTCCTAAGGAGTGGTTATCGTCCTTTAGTTTTATTTTTAAAACGGATAGTGTCATAAGATTCTGTTCTTTCTGATATCTCTGTTGATTCATTTAGTTATTTTGTGAAGATTACTTTTTTTTTTTATATGATTACACAAGTATTTTCTTTCATGTGGCTTCCATTTTTTTTTTTTTCATTTGACAAACGTGGAAAAAGAGTAAAGGAAAAGCAGAAGAAAATCAAGCTCAACGCCCCTGTTCTTCCTTCTTCTGCTATTGCTTGTGTTGCTGTTTTTTATGGACTTTGGGATTGGTTAGCTGCCGCTTATTAGCAGTGGTGCCTGGGCTGTATGTGTATTTTGTAGCATAAATTTTACAAAAAGATATAATTCCTGAATCCCCGATGGCATGCAAATTCCCACCATTTGGTATCCATGGTTCTGCCTCAGACTAACCAGCTGTTTATTTGAGTTCTTTTGTCTGATTGCTGATTGTCTTGAATTTTTGTTTAAAATGGTTTTCATTTTGAGATTTTCTTCCATTTGTTGATTCAGACTCTGGCAGCTCTTCTGGTAGTGAATCGGATGATGCTAAAGCGTCGACTCCTGTGAACACTGCCAAGGTATGCCTTCTCCTCTTGGTTTCGGTGAGTTCTCTATGATTTCACAGTATTAGTTGTATGCTGTGGATGACTGGGATATGCAGATGTTGTCGATATCTGTATGCTTGCTTGGTAATTATATTCCTTACTGCCTTTCTCCTATGATTGATATGCTTTGGTGCCTCTTTTTCAATGGTAGTACTTTCACTTAAAACTCTTCCCTTCTTAGGTACCGGAAACAGTTTCAGGAGCACATGTTGATCAAAAGAGAAGTAATCTTGGCAATCCACTAGATGGAAATCGTGAGTTTCTTGATCATTTTTGTATTCATGCAAGTGCTTTTCAGCCCTTGTACAATTCCTTCATGCTAGAGTTTTCTATATGTTTAAAGCCCTGTTATTCTCTGATATCCTACAGAATCTGTTAGCGGATTGGATCAACAGGAGCAGAATCGCCCGCCTAAACCAATTTCTGTTGAGGTAGACGGTCTTCAAGAAGGTAAGAATGAAAACCAAGGAGATACTTATACTGTTTTTTTGGCCCATCATTTCATTATCATGCTATAAAATATTAGGGGAGAGTACTCCTTCCCAGAGGCAGGTCTCCCCAGATAAGCTCTACCGGGCAGCTCAGTTGAGGATACGTTTTGTCGATACCATACTTCGAGCTCGAGAAAAGACACTTGACCAGGTTGGTCACACAAATAAAGTCCCTTGATATAGATTTACTGCATGCTGCCTGTCCGTTTCTGAGTGCAGTATTCTTTGTGGATATGATTGGGTACAATTTCATTTGTTGATGTCAGGTTGAGAAGGAGGGGGATCCTGAAAAACTGCGGCATGAGAGGGAAGAACTTGAAAGGAAGCAAAGGGAAGGTTAGGAATTTGTGATGTCACATAAAATTCATTCTTGTGTTTGATTATACCTTCTGCATATCTTAGCAGCAAGGGAAAAAATGTGTTCCCAAAACATCTAAATATTTTTTCTAATTTATTGTGTGAACAGAGAAAGCCCGGCTGCAGGCAGAAGCCAGGGCTGCTGAAGAGGCTCGACAGCAAGCCGAAGCAGAAGCAGCAGCAGAAGCCAAACGGAAAAGGGAACTTGAAAGAGAAGCAGCACGACAGGCACTACAGAAGGTAAAGTAAGCTTATTTGATGTAATAATGAATTGAGTTGCAAGTCTTCCTTTCCGAGCTCTGGAATGTTACGGAAGATCTTTTGGCGACGTGCAGATGGAGAAAACTGTTGAAATTAACGAGAATTGCCAGTTTCTGGAGGACCTGGAAATGCTTAGGGCTGTCCCTGCTGAGCATCTGCCAAGTTCTGTAGATGAGACGAGCCCAGATCATTCTCGGGATTTGATGGGTAGTTTCAACCTCCGAGGTAGTAGTAACCCTTTGGAACAACTTGGCCTATATATGAAAATGGATGAAGAGGAGGAAGAAGAATGTGTGCCCAAGAGTGTTCCAGACGCGGTAAATGATATCGAGGAAGGAGAAATCGATTAATCAGATCTGGTCTATATTATGCTAACATGGTGCGAGAACAGAAAAAAATCACGATCCAGATCCAGATAACCTCGACCTCATCATATTCACGTTGTGATAAGCTAGATGGTTCTTGTTATTGGCAATCTGGCAACGGTCTGGCTGTTGCATAATGGTCACTATTTTTTGTCCTTCTGGATGGGATTGGGATATAGATGATGCTGGCTTCGAACTGGCGAGGTGGTGGATCCACAAAAGACGAAGGCTTATTTTTTAAACCAAGCTACGCAGTGTGGTTGGTTTCAGAGGTCACACAGCATACAAAGAGCTGCGCTTGAACCTTCCTGATGTCATCAAGAATGGAGAGTGATATTGCATGGGAGGGTTGGGTTGTATGACACTGAATGGCTCAATTTTGAGTTTTGCAAAGATGAGTTGTGCAGTTACTCTTGTTGCTGATCAATTGATGGAGCTTCAGTACCCTGCTTGTGCTCTTTGCGTGGTTTCACCGTTTACATTTTTTGGCTTGAAAGATGATGTGGCCTACAATTTGAAGTTGGTTGGGTCGTGAAATATCCCAAACGGGTCTTTTTGGGGTCTGCTTTCTGTATAGTATTCCTTTGTGAATGCATTCAAATTTTTTGAATTTCTCATGGTGACCACCCAACACCAAATCAGTTGAGGTGCTGGATAGACAGATCTTGTTAAGGATTATGTTCTTTTAAAATTGAAATTTGAAAGGAAGCAAACATCCCATAAAAAAAATGATGCATAAATGTATTGCACCGCGAAGGTTGCTATTTGATATAAAATGTTGGTAGATATGAAGATCTAGTATTGTATAATTGCTTTGAACCACTATCACCACCACTACTACCACAACCTTTGATGGTGGCACACAATTACTTGCAACGTAATCATAACCACCACATTATTTTTGTCACTATTACTTTTAACAGTAATCATAACCACCACATTATTTTTGTCACCATTACTTTGAACAGCGATGCATTACCACTACCATCACCAACTTTGGTCCAATCACTTTTAGTGGTTGCAAACCATTACTTATAACATGAATATTACGCGTGACACTGTTACAACTATCATATCATTATTATTATTGCAACTGTTATCATTTTTAGTGATAATGTCACTACTATTTTTATCATTGGTGGCGGCACCATTATTATTGGTGCTGATAAAACAAGCATTACCTAATAACGATAGTGCCATCAAATTGTTGTTACCACAAACACCATAATTTTTTGTGGTAACTGTGATACCATCACTAAAATGTACCAATTAAAACGATGATATTACTACTAGAGTACCATCAAAGCAACGACATGTAACTGTGACACCTTCACTAGAAGACAATATTACCACCAGAGCACCATCAAAGAAAGAAATGAGACTCGAATCGGCAACCCATTTGTACCTATTGATTATTTTAACGGTTTGTATTGACAAAAACAGATGATAACAAGGTTGCAATTAACTTTCTAACAAGTTTGCAATTAACTTGTATAATTATTTTCATGTACTCCAAATATAAGAAAGCGAAAACTACTTCTTTTTCATTTTATTTTTTATTGTCTAACCAAACACAGCTGAAAATTATAGTTTTTCCTAAATACATTTTATTTGCTACCATTTTCCCCTATTTTTCCCTTGATAAGAGAATAATATTAGCAGAGCTTGAAGGGATGAGACGTTCTCGCTTTGTCTTCGGAGTTTCGAAGTGTTGGGTCCTACCCTTATGTTGTATTGTGTGATGTAAAGAAAGAAAACAATATTAGTTTGTGGAGACTGGCCGATCGATCGGAGAAAGTGGCCGACCGCGGGTTAAGTGAAACCCTAATCTGCGCTGTATCTTCTCTACTTAAAGGAAGTTATCACTTTCTTTGTTTGTATCTTTGTAACCTTTTGAGAAATCCTAACCCTAAAGTAGGAAACTGAAATCTCTTGTAGTTGTGAGAGTGTGTGAGACTCTTCTCTTGTAAAGGGGTGTATTCGAGTGTTTGGGTATGGCGGAGAAAGAGAGAGGGCAAGATCTCTGTTGAGTTGTAAGAATTTGCTCATAGTGAAATCTTTGGTTGTCGTTTGACAATAGTCGTGGACATAAGTCAGTTTGGGCTGAACCACATTAACTCTTTGTGTATTGAAATTGGTGTGGGTGTGTATGTTCTTCCTGGGTGATTTTTCATCCAAATGTGTTTTCTCGCATTAAGGATCTGCAAGGGAAATTAGGGCTAATTTCCCAACAAGTGGTATCAGAGCTTCGCGGTTGGAGATCGAAGCAAGATGCAGGCCTTGAAGTTTAGGATCGACAAGTTTGATGGGAGGATGAACTTTGGCTTGTGGGAGATACAAGTCAAGGACATTTTGATCCAATCTGGGCTACACAAACTGCTGAGAGGTAAGCCTATCTCTGAACCCGGTAAGGAATCTAATAGGGGCAACGAAGATTGGGAGGATCTGTATCTGAGAGCGGTGAGTACCATTCGGTTGTGTTTGCAAAGAATGTTCTTGTTAATATGCAAGGAACATTGACGACCAAGGATCTATGGGAGAAGCTCGAGGAGATGTACCAGACGAAGGGTGTCTCTAACCGAGTCTATCTGAAAGAGCAGTTTCATACACTGCATATGAGAAAAGGTACAACGATTTCAAACCATTTGAGTGTTCTCAATGGGATCATTTTTGATCTAGAAGCCTTTGGAGTTCAAATGGACAATGAGGATAAGGCCTTGAGGCTTATCTGGTTTCTTCCATCTTCCTATGAACATATGAAGCCGATTCTAATTCATAGGAAGGAGAAGATCTTCTTCTCAGAAGTTACTGGCAAGCTTCTTTTAAAGGAAATGAGATTGAGTGGTGGGAAGAGTTTTGCACTTGAGAACTCGGTGTTGCTAGTTGGAAACTGGAAGTAGAAGAACTCAGCCGGTCGACCGGGCAATGATCTTGTGTGCTGGGGGTGCGGGCAATCTGGGCACCTTTAAAGAAATTGCCAAAGGAGAGGAGCATGTTCGGCTGAAAGCTTTAATGACGCTAAGTGTTGCTTTCGTCTTGATGAGAGACAATGATGATCCCCTCTGATAAGGGCATGAACCTCCTTTTAGCATGATCGCAATGCCATGATAAAGTGAGTGTTCTATTTGCGGGTCCACATTGCACACAAGCACTGGTTTCGGGTTGGTGTAGGGTGTGTGGTGGAAAAGGATGTCGATGGTTGATGAAACTTCCAGGAAAGCGAAACATGGAAGTTGCACCATAAGTTTTCAGCAAAGTTTTTTCGACATGTGCCGAAGTGGAAAATCTTAGAATTGGTTAATTCTAAGTGTCTATGTTCTTTTATGGTGGAGCATAATTATTCTCGGTTTTGAGAATTATGACTGTCGATGTCTTTCATGTTGGGTTGTGAAGAACAATCGGAAATATTTCTTTCTTGCGAGCATTCAGGTGAGGGGTGCGGTCGTCTGGTGATAAGGGCGATGTCACAGTAGAGCCACATCAAGGCAGCAGAATGGCATCTTCTCTACATTGGTGGAGGGGGTGATTTTTGGGTTCTACCCATGTGTTGGGTCCTACCCTTATGTTGTGTTGTGTGATGTAAAGAAAGAAAACGATATTGGTTCGTGGAGACTGGCCGATCGATCGAGTGATGAAGGAAATCTCTCCGGTTGACCGGCTATCGCGGGTAAAGTGAAACTATAATCCGCACAGTTTCTTCTCTACTTAAAGGAAGTTATCACTTTCTTTGTTTGTATTTTTGTAACCTTATGAGCCAACCCTAAAGTAGGGAAACAAAACTCTTGTAATTGTGAGAGTGTGTGAGACTCTTTTCTTTTAAAGGGGTGTATTCAGGTGCTTGAACTTGAAGGAGAAGGAGAGGGAATGATCTCTGTTGAGTCGTAAAAATTTGCTAATAGTGAAATCTTTAGTTATTGTTTGATAACAGTCGTAGCCGTAGCGTTTAACTGTTTGTGTATTGAAATTGGTGTGGGTGTGGGTGCGTGTTCTCTCCGGGTGATTTATCATCCACACTTTTTCCGAAGTAAGGATCTGCAAGACAACACGAAGAGAAACGAAGGACTTCGTATTTCTCTTTTCTCAGCTTAAAAGAAAGCGTTTCCTCACTTCTCTCTTCTGGTCGCGACCTTGACTGGATCATTAATTCTTGTTGTTCGGAGCCTCGTCCGATCATTAATGGCTGCTGCTATCTCTACCAATTGCGCCGGGATTCCGGTGAAATCTTCTGTGTCTGGAAGCCGAATTTGTAATCATATCGCTAATGTCCAGCAGCTTTCCTGTTTCTGCTGGCGTGCAATCGGTTCAGCTCCGATCTTCACTTGTCTTGCATTGCAGATCATGGAGT
The DNA here is from genome assembly GCA_031762675.1 of Pachysandra terminalis. Taxonomy (NCBI): domain Eukaryota; kingdom Viridiplantae; phylum Streptophyta; class Magnoliopsida; order Buxales; family Buxaceae; genus Pachysandra; species Pachysandra terminalis. The sequence goes on along the minus strand of JAUPMG010000017.1, from coordinate 15,481,958 downwards.
TCGTCTCCTTCATCTGGTAATAGTTCTTTTCGTTTTTTTTTTCATCTCTCCTAATTTGTTTGTATTGGAGGAAGTAGAGAAAAGAATTTTTTCGTATGGAGTATTATACCCTAATTGGGCAGAGAATTCTCTTTGTTGTAATGAAGTGTTGTTCTATATTCTCCTTGCTTCATATTATATCAACTATTATAGTGATTAGAAATTCTTGCTGTTTACCATTATTTATTACTGATGCTTTTGTTCTATGAATTGAACTCTAATATACTGAAAATTAAATTCATAAAGGAACAAAGGATTCAAACACAAAACTCTACTATCTTACGCTTTGCCGGTCTAATTCATAAGTTCTGATCTGATTGCTATAAAAGAGCAATAAATATTTAATGTAAATAATTTTCTTTTGACTCTTTAACTTTGTTGATGGCATTGATGTTTAGAATCCCTTTATTTTTGTTGTTTCCTTCTTGTTAGAGTTATTTGGTGATTATGTTCCATCTCCCCTGCATTGTATATTTTCTGCCTAAAGGTGTGTGAGGGATCAGGTTGCAGCTGTTGAACAGGCAAGTGTTGTGGCTGTTCAAAATGTGGAAGCTCCGGTTGTCGTTGTAAATGGGGCTTCTAGAGGTATTGGCAGAGCAATTGCATTGTCCATGGGGAAAGCTGGTTGTAAGGTCAATGGACTTTACTCATTTCTAAATTGCATTACATTTGATCAATGGAAAAAATGTATCTACATGTGTGTATTGTTATTATCAGGCATGAGAATCTGTTTTAGTTTCTTTTAAATGACTAATTAGGTTATCCATCAGAGATGGGATCGGTAATTTTAAGTTGGTCCTTACAAAGCATAAGATATAACAGTTTTGTATGTATTAACTTTATTATCTCTTCTTGATGGTCGTTACAAAGACGGTGTGAGTGTTTTTAAGTTGAGAGAAACTACACGTCTTGAACTGGCTAAATTTTGTTTCAAGATGGTTGAGGCATCAGATCTCAAACCACTCGATCCCTTTTCATTAGTCCATCAGTTGTCTATGGTGGTTTGTTTTTGGTATATTTTGTTTGTGTCATGAAATGTATTTCTTATGCTTATTGATCTGCTTGATCACTCATAAGATCAATAGCTTTGTGGCACTCCTTAAGATGGAAATCTGATCTAGTTTTGGACAATGGAGATTGTTTTTGGTCAAGTCTATTAAGGTGATGGTGATTGTGTTTGTGGGAAATTGGGCATGTAGTTTTTTACTCTCTCTCTCTCTCTCTCTCTCTCTCTCTGTCTCTCTCTCTCTCTCTCTCTCTCTCTCTCTCTCTCTCTCTCTCTCTTGTCTGTATGTGTTTCTTTTTTAATACAACTTAAGATTGCATTATCAATAAGAAAGCCGAATTTATATTTAGCACAATTGGAATGCTTGTTCATCCCAAATGATCGGGTCATATGGATTGCTTCAAAAGGTTTGGAAGGGTCAAAGCATTAACAGCCAAGGCATAAGCATAGTACATTTATCCAAGGTTTCAAGTGAATGGAATTTCTTCTTCTTCTTCTTTTTCGGTTGTGGGATGTTGGAATGCTTCAGGAAATTTGAAGTGTTTCTTTACTGTATTCCCATGCCAATGCTTTCAAGAATTACAAGTGAGTGGCTTTTTGGTGTTTATGTGAGATTTGCATTGATTGTAGATATGGTAAGCGGTTGTAGCACTTTTGTGTGAAACTGTATGACACTTAAACCAATGTATGTCTTCATCTGAAACAGTTCTAGCATTGAGTTTATTGCTTTATCTTTCTTGAACACATATCACATGTTTATTTGTTAACCTGGAACTCACTTTTGAGTTCTGTCAATCTGTACTGCTTAGTAAATGTACATCTTGTGATTAGTAATATCAGAAATTATCTCTATGACAGTGCAATTAATGCATCGGCTGTAGTTCATCTGGCTTGATTGAACTTATATGCTCCATCCTAATTCTTGCCACTTCACTGTCTCATTTCTGATGATTATGGATTGCATTATGCTGTTACAGGTCTTGGTAAATTATGCAAGGTCATCAAGGGAGTCTGAAGAAGATTCCAAAGAGGTAAGTGTTGTCAAGTCTTTGAATTTTTGCACAAAGTATTTTTCATAGGATTGTATTGCTGTAAATGTACATGCAATAGCTTTTATGACAATGGAGGTGATTCTCCCATTGCTATCCAAAAGATTTAACTATCCATGAACTCATTCCACCAACTGGAATGAGTATCACCATTTGAAACTCATTCCAAAATGAATGCCAAATAGCATCTTAGTAGTTGGAGAGTCACCAATATTTCTGACAGGGCATAGTTTGATTTAACCATGAAAGTTTCTCAATTTTCTCTTATTAAAATGCATGTATATACTACAATAATGACCAAACGGGCGACAACTTGGTGAATTTTGTATAGATTCTCCCACGTGTTGGGTTTGAGAACCTTGTTAGACCTTCTGGTAAATATTCTATTTTACGTTCTGATATGCTGCCTGAACTTACTAGAAAAATTTGAAAGGAAAAAGATTTTCTGAAATACAAAATTGTATATTTTCTCTATATGATCTATGTTAATGTATTGCAGTGTTCTTAGACACGGACCATGCCCTCCCGTAAAAGGGGCTTGTTCAAATTTCAGCGGTTCAACTTTTAGAGAAGTTATGCTTTTTTACCTTCTTGAAAGATATTAATGAATTAAAATTTTAAAGAAGGTCATCAAGTTGTGTGGCAGATGACCCTTTTGGTAGATTTCAATCCTTGGTGATATTTCTCCTTGAAAATTTCTCTTTTTGAAACCATAGTCTTCTTGTGCCTTTTTTTTTAATTATAGGGTTCAATTGATGTCTTGGCTTTAAGCACAAGAATTTATTTGTACGCATCATTTGGCAATCGCTTTGTGCTTCGGAACAAATTCCATGAACCAAGTTGTAGAATTGTTGTGGAAAACAAAAGATAATAAAAAGAGGAGTTTAATTAATTTTCAAACCCATATTCATAGAGTTATTGTCACATCTCAAACTTAAGGGATCTCAAAGGAGTCCCTAAGAAGTCTGAAATATGACTCTCACCCCATTCCACATTGCCAAATAGTGAAAATATAATTGAGATATTATTCAATAATAAAAGATAAGTCAAAACTCAACTTATTACATCCAAGTCATAACAAAACATAGCAGTGGAAAAGAAAACAAAATCCTTTAGTTTCATGCTCAATCAAACTCCTAAATAAAATATAGCCTAACAATGGCCAATAATAAACCTTGGCATGCAAGCCAACAAAAACGAGTAAAATCCCTAATATAACTCCTAATTAACTTCTTCGATAAAATTAGTAGCCTCGTCAAAACATGGTTCCATGGCTTGGTCTCCGTAGTCCAAGTCATCCTCTAAAGTTTTTGAAAATATGGTTGCTTGAAAGCGTAATCTACACTTAGCCAGTAAGTAAACAAGTCTAACAAAGTTTATAATTGAAGTAGGGACAATGCCACTCTTCAATGGTAATCCATAAAAACAGTGAATAGTGAAATGTGTGATGAATATGCAATAAAGCAAGTTATGTGTGATGTGAGAGATATAAGTGAATATATATGAGTGAATATGCAAGAATATCATATGCTGAATATGCATGGGGTCTAGATTTAAAGTATGCATGTTGTGCACCTAACATATGAAATCACCAAGTGCGATCTAGCAAGCAAGTCTAATATGCAATGCAAACTGTCAGAAATACTGATAATATAAGTTCCCACAAAACCGATCATTCCTTGAGCAAGATGTCTTCTCGAACCATCCCCCCCATATAGAGCTATTCTCAAAGATAAGTTATTCCATGTGCGCATCATAGTTTTAAGGGGCTTCGACCTAGAGGGCACAATTCCCCCACTTGTTTTTGATCAAGGGCAATAATCCAAGGTTTTGCAAATGTGAACTATCCTCAGGGAATCATACATATCAATAAACAACAGGAATTTCACTCCTTAATAGTTCATAAGACCAAAATAGGTATATTGGGATAGCTAGTCCCTCAACTCTAGAAAATACAAGTCTCTTCGCCTATTATGATTTCCAGATCATAATAATCTCTTAAAAGCCTTAAAAATCCAGATGTATAGATTTGCATGCAAAGGGTGTAGCTTTTAGACCAAATCCACGGTTAAGAAGCATAATGATGTGCAAGTATGAATGTGCTCATTAACTAAGCATACAAATCAGGTGTTCAATGTGCAATATGGCTAACTAACATGCTAGACAGTACTTAAACAAGTAATATGAAGCAAATCAAAATATCACATGTCCACAAACATAGCTAATGGTTCCGTAAAGAAGTAAGCATAAGAAATAAAAATGTTTGAGCAAAAGTATAGAATCAGTCTAATGAGATCAAAATATGTTAGTACACAAAATTTCAAATCAAACGGGTCAATATTTGTGATTCTCAGCGAGCCGAGGGGTTGCCGAGTGGGTCTCGGTATGCAGTCGGCGGCCTTTCGGCGAGCCGAGGAGGTCACCGAATCCACTCATTGGGTTTCTGTCAGAAAGTCAGGCTCGGTGTGCTGTTCGGCGGGCCGAGTGGGGTCTCAATGAACAAACCAGGGGCCTAAAAATTACTATGTGACGCTCGGCGTGCCTTCAGCGCGCTGAGTGGGGTCTTGGTGACAAATCCAGGGGCTCAAAAATTCACATATTGGGGCTCGCCGTGCTCTTGGCGAGCCGGGAGGGCACCGAGGGGTTTCTGGGTAGTTCGGCGCGCCGAAGGTTGCGGTTTGGTCTGTTTGGCTTGTTTTTGTCTCCTCTTCAACTCTAATTATAAAACTTTGTTAAGTAACCCCCCATAACTTTGAATTCCGTACAAAACCCAATAACTAAACATCACAAAACATAATTAAATTCATACTTACCATCCTACCATTAAACTTAGAAAACTTAGTAAAAACCATTAAAATACTTCATACACAATGAAAGTAACTTTGAATATCTACTAAAACTATAAACAAAGTTATCCTTGAATACTTACCTTGATTTGGAGGTTAGTGTAGAGAGTTATATCTCTTACTCTTCTTCTTCTTCTTCTTCTCCAAGTGATGAATCAACCTCCCAAGGCCTTGTGTTTATATAGGCACGTAGGAGCTCTAGGATTAGTAACTATGAACTCTTAATCTCAGCCATTGATTGGTTATTTTAAATCTCAGCCTTTAGATTAATTTCTCAGCCCATATTAGTTTCTTTCTAAGTTGGTTTGGTTTGGTTTCTATTTCAGTTTTAGAGTCCTAGCTTTATTACTAACTTTGTTTGTAGAGAATACTTAATAATTGTAAGCTTTAAATTTGAGCCATTAATTGGAGATTAGAATCTCCTACAAGATCCTAGCCACATGTCTAAATTTAGAAGTTATGATTGTGTGTGCTATAGCTTAGTTTCTTAATTGTACCACCAATCACAATCGGTCAAAAGTCAAACAATTTACTAAAATTTTAAATTTATGCCATTGTGAGATTGAGTAAAACTTGCCATACCTTGAGTGGAATTTAATGGTCATGTAATGCTCAAGAAGCGTCTCTGCTTATGCTATCCATCTCTAATTCTATTTGCAATATCCTCCTCAATATACATAGTACATTCTTACAATTCCGAACCTTCTCAATTAAAGTTTTGGCATTTGTAGTTCCTTGCAGCCATCACTTTTGAGGTTATACCAGCAGAACATTAAGAATGGCCAAATAAACAAGCAGAATGTGCATTCTCTATACAATGTTCTGAAATTTGAAATGTGACATTTCTAGAATGCAATCCCGAAAGAGGAGCTGATCAAAACCAGTAGACCGGAATGCCTACTTTTTATAGGTCACAATATAGCTGAAACACATATTTTAGAATCTAATTCCAGCCAAAATGACTGGCAAATTCTGAAAACACTTTCAAGCAAATGAAGTCTGGTCCCTGTATATAACAGGAAAAGGGGGATGAAAACAATCTAGGTTTAAGTTTCCTATTGAGAAGAAAGAAGATTATGATTTCAACAAGAAGTTCTCAATATTTAGCCAAGCAAAATATAGTTAGCAATCAACATAACCAAGAAAAAAGTAAGAAGGGGAAAGAAGGAAAATATAGTTTTCATGATACAAAAGTTTAGAAATGTGTAGTCAATGAACCCTATCAGGTTTTGAGCCTGGTTACAAGAAAAAGTCCAAAGAATTCCAAATTATGTAGGCATGTATTATGAAAAGTAAAATGAAAGTAAGATTTACATTTTAGTTCATGTAAGTATTGATAGACATAAGCTAGCTGTCATTTCACATTACAAAATTCGAATATAACAATTAAAAATGAGTCGCATTAAGAATATAATAAATTAGGGATGTCAAATCCCTTTAACATCTACGAGGGATCTTTTAATATGAAATAGAGCCTCGAGAGAGTCTAAAACATCCAAAAGTTTAAAACATATGGCCGAGTGATTTTAGTTTCTACTTTTTGAGAAGACCCCTACATTTAATTAGTGGTGTATGAGGCATAGCCCTCAAACATAAGGTGAATCTAAGGCATGAGGCCGACCTTCATGTGAACCTCATAGTTTAAGCCAAAAGCATCATACCATTGAAGCCTCAAGGAATTTTTCTTGAGCCTCACAAGTATTTTAAAACACTGTGGAACTACTGGTATACACCATGTTCTTCTTGACTACTCTTCCTATCAGTGTTAATAATGTGAAATTGTTAGTATTAATGCTTCATTTGTTCAAGTTTTTCATTCATGTTCTTGGTTAGTTCTATTATACAGCCTCCATCTGATATCATCATTTATCATGTTCTTTAAGAACTAAGAAGTAAGATTGTCAGTATGTCATAATGGAAGAACTTATTATGGTCACATAGTCCATTCATTGCAGATTGAGGCATGTGGTGGTCAGGCTCTTACTTTTGGGGGTGACGTTTCAAAAGAAGAGGATGTAGAATTGATGATTAAAATTGTGAGGGTGTGCTTCTTGTGTTAGTTTGCATATTGTTGCATTTGTTGTATAGTTTTTGCTTGTAATCTGGCTTTATGGCATTTAACGTCTACAGGCAGTTGATGCATGGGGAACAGTGGATATATTAATAAATAATGCAGGTTATTGAACGTTTATCATCTGTTTCCTCCATTTCCTTCCACTTACTGCTTCATAGTTATTACAGGAATTACTCGTGATGGTTTACTGATGAGAATGAAGAAACGTCATTGGCAGTTATTGATTTGAATCTTACAGGTGTATCTCTTTGTACACAGGTTTGTATGTTCAGATATTTGATTCTTTTAATGTGTGGGTGTTTTCATTCTCTTATTTGTGACTTGGATGATGTGCTCTTTGCAGGCAGCAGCAAAGATAATGATGAAAAAGAAAAAGGTAATTCTGAAACCTAATATCTTAGTTTTTTAGTTTTTTTTTCCTTAATTATTTTGTTTTATTTTATTCTTCATTGTCATTTAAAGGGGACTGAACCTGCAACCTTGTGGTTGGTATGCAGAAGGTCTACTACTTGAGTGACAATGATGCAGGATGAAAACAAGAACTCTGGTTTCTTAAGTATAGAAACTTTGTTTTCTGAAAATCAAGAGATTTGGGGTTTCTAGTAGAAATAGACCAGCAGAATTAAGATTTTAAAGTGAAACAAAATTAATTTTTTCTAAAGAACTATGGTGTTAAGAGAATTAGAGAACTTGAAGATGAGATATAGAATTCGAAATAGAATTTCAAACTGAAGGAAACATAGCTATAGAGTTATGAAGTAGAAGCTTGATAGATCGAAGTAAATTATAAACAATAATAACTCAGAGAATTCACTAAAAGGGAGCTATATGATGGCAGGCTTAAAGCATCAAGAAAGGAAATATAGATACAAGCCAAAAAGGCTGCAAACAAATTCCTTGAATCTTCTGAAATATGACAATGTTGTAAAATAAACATTCCCTTTTATGGCATAAGATGTCTTGATCACTAGGTTACCTAAACTACTATATATAGATTTCTTTAAGCAGATCATAAACCAAGTAAGAAATAAATATAATAAATCCTAAGGTCTTTAAGGCCCAGCTAAGGAACTACAAACCTTCTTATAAAGATATTTCTTGATAGATGGATTGAGGCTACAATCCAAGCTGTATTCTCATTCAAAGGGCTGAATCTCAGCAGCAACTGGTAGGCTGCCTCTTGGGTCCTCAATATGAGGCCCTTGGTTTGCCTCTATATTAAATAGGCTCAGGCTCCATCTTAGGGGTCCTTACAGTGCATGGATGTATTTGTGTACTGGAATTACATCTGTTTTGATTTAGTAAATCTTCAAAGTTAGCATTAGAATAACCTGTTAACAGAGTAGGTTTCAACCATTCATTTTTTAATCATATAGCAGACATTTGCCCAGCCACTTTAAAAAGACAAGTATCTCAAATTCTTGGTGAGATATTCCAAGAATCTTGTGTGCAACTGGGTCTTGTCTCTTGAACTTATCCCCTACATGTATTCTTTGCACCTGCAAATATGCCCAGTCATTTTCTTTCCTGTCCAGTCCTTAGATCGATTTGGCACAAAGTTGTGTCACATGCTCTTTGTTGTTGGTGTTGCTCTTATGATACATCTCATATCTCCATTCTTGATTTTGCTCGTATTGGCCCCATTTTTTTTTTCACTAAATAGTTATCTTTTTTATCAATTCTATTGTTGACAACTATTATATCCTAAGATGTCAGAAATATTCTTGAGTTTTATGTTATCAACATGTTCCACCCAAAATAGAAGGGAAATTTTACAGGGCAGCCATAAGGTCTGCTGTGATGTATGGATGAGCATTCCTGTGAAGAGGATGTTGAGAGAGATGTATAGGATGACTAGGAAAGTTAGTTAAGGAATGAATATATCCGAGAGTATCTAGTTGTTGCTCGAATAGGATCTAAGAGGGCGAGAGGAACTTTGAGAAGGTGTAAGGGGTACTCGTTGAAGGATCTAAGAGGGTGAGAAGAAGACCAAAAAGAACATGGGTGGAGTCAGTTAAAAAGGATTTGGATACTCATAATCTAACCGAAGATATAGTTTTTAACAGATTGGGTTGGAGGAAGAGTATTAAGGTTGTCGACCCTAAGTTGTTGGGATAAGGCATTTTGTTGTTGTTACTATCAACTGACGCAGCACCAAACGTGGGAATGCTCAAATCTCGGTTCTCTTGTTGAAAGTAGTGGTTAAGTATAGCATCAGCTGTGGTTTTGATCATCTGTAGTATTAATGTTGAATATTTTTTTATAAATTATTAGGAAATTTTATGTCCGCACAACCATGGATTATTATATTTAAATTAAAAATTGGAAAACCTCTGATCTTTTGCCATGCATGTCAACTGGATTTGGTCAATACTGGTTTGACTCTTAGTTTTTAAAGAGCTAGTCATTCTGCAATGCCCTTTTCCTAACTTCTCAGATTTGGTAACATGAATCCTGTTCGCCAATTCAAATTTTTGGAGAAATGGAAGCTAAAAAAATTAGCATTAGAATAACCTCTTTGTACTTTCTTTTTGCAGGGAAGAATAATCAATATAGCATCTGTTGTTGGTCTGGTTGGCAATGCTGGGCAGGTCAATTACAGTGCTGCAAATGCAGGTGTAATTAGTTTCACAAAGAGTGTTGCAAAGGAATATGCAAGCAGGAATATCAACGCGAGAGCCAGGATAACTGCATTCTAGTTATTCTCATATTTTGAAGATGCATCTAATAGTTGATGGAGATCAATTAACTAATGCTTTTCTCCTTCAGGTTAATGCTGTTGCCGCTGGGTTCATTGCATCTGATATGACTGCCAAACTTGGAGAAGACATTGAGAAGAAAATCTCGGAGACAATTCCTTTAGGTGAGTGTGGTTTAGGGAATGTTTTCTCTTTAAACAAATATTTTTTTTTATACTACATAGATATTGTCTATTATGTCATTTATTTGGAGATCTTTTTGGTCGATATTTGCTTAAATATTATGGTTATACCTCTACTAATTGTCAGAATGGTGTTGTCATTCTTGGCAATACTTCATTGCATGATCTATATTTTAATTTATTTTTTTGATGTCTATAATTTGTGTATATTTATACCAACAGAGAAATAAAATTAAAGAAATATCAGGACTGGCTCCATGTACACACAAGGTATACATAAGGGCTAGCTTAGATGCTAACAACTATATCATCCTTCTTACTTACACTGCTAGATACAAGACCAGTTAGATACAAAACCTGATAAGGGCACATCTTTGAATTCCAGCAAATCTGGCACCCAGTAGAAAACTGAGGATACTGCCCTTTTCACGATAAGATCAACAGATTTCTCATTTCCTTCCAAGATTCTTGAATTACGCTCCTTTCAAATGACCCAACAGATAGCTGAATTGGCAAATATTCCATGACAAAGACCTCACATTTCTAATACTTCTTTTCTCCTTTCAAGTTTCCCCAGGACTACACCAAACACCTTAAACTTCGACAAAAAGAAAGACCACACTTATCATGCCACTTTATGATGCAACCGAAAATGAGGCACTGATTCCACATTTACTTCACACATCATACATCGACTGGGAATTGCCCGCATCTTTGGCAAACCTTCCAGTATATTATATATCGGTCTTTAGGATGCCTCGAGTGGTGTCCTCTCTCATCAAGAAGGCCCAACATAGTTTATGTGGAAAGGGAATGGTGGTAGGAAAGATCATCTGGTCAATTGGGATGTTGTGTGTAAGGCGAGGGAGCATGGTGGTCTTAACCTGGGTAACACTCTGGCTCGTAACTCGTCTCTTCTTGCTAAATGGCTTTGGCTATTCTACTATGAGAGGGACCATTTGTGGTGTAAGATCATTGTAAACAAGTACTGCATTCACGCAAACGGAAGTGATTTAAGATTAAATGCGAGTATCTATGTGGCTTGCCCTTGGAGGTATGTTATTGCTCTTGCTCCTTTTTTGTTTGTGGTCAGGTGCTTGGTGGGGAATGGTGCCTCCGTTTTTTTTTTGGCAGGACCTATGGTTGGGTGAGGTTCTTCTTTACATTCGGTTTCCTACACTTTTCAGAGTTGTATTGGTCCAGTCTTCCTTTGTGGTCGATGTGCTGTCTTGGTCTGAGTTGGGTCTTGTTTGGAATCTTCCTCTTCATTGGAATGTGAGGGAGTTTGATTGCGCGGAGTAGTGTTCCCTTATTGAGGCCGTTAGGGAGGTCTGTGTCTACTCTGATTGGGCTGATCGTTTACATTGGTCTCCTGATCCTAGAGGGGTGTTTTCTTGTCAGTCCTTTAGTCAGTTTCGTCCGGATAGAGTCGGGACCCCTTTTCCTTTCCCGGTTCGGTCTTTGTGGTACCCCCCGGTTCCTCGTAGAATCAGGGCTTTTTCGGTGGACTGCACTATTGTATTGGATTAACACGGCGGATATGCTTCAAAGAAGGAGGAGGTATATGGTTTTGTCTCCACACATGTGTTTCTTGTGCTGAGTGCAGGATGAGTATTGATCATATCTTCATTCATTGCTCTTTGGTCACAGAGATCTGGGGTTTCTTACTGCAGAGTATTGCGTGGGTGTGGGTGATGCCGGAGGGTATTGGTTAGTTATTGGCTCAGTGGCGACTCCAGAGTTTTGGTGCTCGAGGTCGGATTCTCTTCCGTTTGGTGTTCCACGCTATTTTGTGGCATATTTGGAGAGAGCAAAATCAGCGGATCTTTCATGATGGTTCGTCCTCTGTGGGTAGTGTGTGTGAGGGGATCATGACCTTGGTGGCATCCTGGGCTTCTATCAGGAGTCAGTTTATGGGATTATCAGTTTTGGACATCATGACAGAGTGGTAGACGATCTCTTTGACCTAGCTTCGAGTTACCTCGCTCTTGGCGGTTGTTGTTTTGGTATCCATATGGGTCCTTTGGGGCCTATTTTCGGTCTTTTCGCCTTTCTTTGATGTTTTTCCTTTTCTTTGATGTTTATCTCCATTGCTTTTAGCGCTTTGCTAAAACACTGGTTGCTGTACTTTTTTCTTCTCATCTATATATACTTTCATAAATTATCAAAAAAAAAAAAAGTCAAGATGTTGTCAAGAGATGCTGTTCACATGAAAAATGCAACATTAGAGGGTACTGGGAACTTCCAGATCAGATTTACAGGGCCAAAATTATGTCTCACGGGTGAAGAAGGGAAATGAATTCATGGAAAAACACCATTTGACTTACTGATCAAAAAAATAAAAAAAAACACCATTTGACTTCCATTTTCACTTCTAGAAATCCTGGTTTGAATTCACAGCTATTCCATGGAGTAAAGAGAGGATCAAAGCCTCATAACCAATCTCTCAATCAAACAAAGGTTTTTTGAACAATAGTCTCCAAGAAACCTTCCCATTAACTCTTTCATTCATCTCACTTTATCCATTCTGTTCGATAAGAAAACATAAAAACGGATCCTGTAATTGGAGCTTCAAAGGCAAATTGCTGCACCAAATATCATCCCAATTTTACTCCCATTCCCCACTACAAATCGTACTCCACTCAGTAATGGTTCAGCATAGCTCATTGTAGCCTTTCACAACCCTACCCCATATAGTCCTTTACACCGAGTAGAAAACAATCACCTAGTACGCATCCATATTTTACAGCAATCGACTTCCTCCGAAGCCTCTTACTGCGAAACCTGCAAAGCCATTACCCTAATATTGCTCTATTTAAGTCACCAAGTTGTTTCAGGCCCAATCCACCCATTTCTCTTGGTTCGCCTACTGCATCACAATTAGCTAAATGATACTTATGTGTTTCCTTAATGCTTCTCCTTAGGAAATCCCATTGAAACTTCTTAGTCTGATGCACTTCTGACTTCGGCATGAGAAGGATATACATGATAAAAGTGGGAAGGTTTGCTAGTGTACTTTTGATAAGCATGACTTTTCCACCTTTAGAAAGGTATTTACTCATTCTATGTAGCCAATCTTCTCTCCGAGCGCTTCACAATTGAACTCACCGGTCCCTCCAATAGAATGGGTATTGTCGTTAGATAGTAGTTTATAAAGGACAGATGATTGAATCATTAGAAGTCCTAACAAGAAGATATCAAAAATGTATCCAGCTTCGATAACGTATCTATATTGATTATTTGTCCTTTGCTCCACCAATTGTATGTCAATTAGGTCATATCTATTTATGAAATCCATGGTGGTTGCAGATATGAAGATGATCTAATACATCTAGCTCTTCCTAACGATTTGAATCTGATTAATATTAAAGTCTCCATTAATGCACCAAGTATAATCCCATCTTCTACAAGCTTTCTCCAACTCTTGCAATGGTAGAAAACATACCTCATCTGGTACAGACCTTTTCCCTTCACTATTCCTTTGCATATCACAACAATCCCAAACATTGTGACGGGATTATATTAGTGCCCTCGAACGATGGGCTATGTCTCATCTTGCTTCCTCTAAAATTTGGTTTGCTCATTAGTCCAATCAGTAGGAAGAACACGATGATGAATCTAAATTCAATTATCAAACATCCAGGCCACCTCCATACATGCCCACTTTGGGCCCTTCCCCAGTCACAACCCCATTTCAACGCACGGTTGTGCGTTGAACTGGTCTTGAGGGAATGGCAACGTGGGTGGTGCGTTGGCAGAATCGTGTGGGAGAGGGAGAGTTTGTAGGGAGTAAGGTTCTATCTCCTTGGTGTTTGGTTCGTCCAAGAGAGAAGTTGAGAGAAGAAGTGCTGATCTGTTTTTCTGGGTACCGTTCTGTTGTAGAGAAGAGAAAGTGAAGAGAAGAAGAAGATTCATTTGATTTCGGTTTGTCTCATCGTCTTCAACTAGTTTAAGGTAAGTACCTTACCTGTTTTGGTTATATATATTCTTAATCGTTTGGTTTCTGCAGTAGAAATGATTTTATGTGCATATTACTTGTGCTATATATATACATATGTTCAAGAAAGATGATGATGCATTTACCCTTGGATGTGGTTTAGGAGACCATTAGGATGATTTATCATGGATAGAATTCAGCTAGCAATTAGAGGTGATCAGTATCTCTGATTAGAACTATTATGATCGAATAAAACCTGTTTTTAATTCTATAGTGTGTTGATCACAGTTTAAACTCAATTTCTATCATGAATTCTAGTTTCGGTTTTGGTTGAATGTGTTCAAGAGTTTAATCTCAGTTTTTCCTATGACATGGTTAGGTGAAATCGTGATTTGTTTCTAAGAGAATTACATGTTCTGGAATTCAGAGTTTTACATATTAGTTACAGAGATAATTCTATTTTGATTTTTGAATGTTTGGATGAATCCCTACTACGAATTAGAATCGTCCTACTGTAGGAGTAGTATTGGACGTTATATGGAAATCTAGAATGACCTCGTTGAGCTTCCATGACTTTGAGAAGTCTGGAACGCATTGGAAGAGAAGAAACAGAGTTCTGGGCAGGTCGCTAGATCTAGAATTTAGATCGATCGACAATAGCGATCGATCGACAATCGCGATCGATCGACTTTTGTTAGTTGTGCAGATTTGTGATTTTAATTGTTGATTCGGGGTTAGGTAATTATAGGGTTTTGGGAATGAGCTATATGAGTTCTTGGTGACCTTACGAGGTCTAGTTGAAGGCTGAATGCCCATTGTCATTACTTCGAAGTCAATGTGCCTAATTGGA
>JAUPMG010000017.1:15453422-15467176 GCA_031762675.1 Pachysandra terminalis | reverse complement strand
ATAGGATTCGTTCAAACCCATGAGAAATTGCATCAATGCATTCCTCTCGTCGCGCTCCGAATGTTTCTTCATAGCACAACATGTACAAGATGGCAAATCATTATAGGATGCCAACTCATCCCAAAAGGCGCTTCAGTTTTGTGTAATAGGCTGTAACAGACATCGTTTCTTGACTAAGGGAAGAAATGTCACGTTGTAGCTGAAAAATTCGTGGTGCGTTGCTCTGAAAAACGTTCCTGAAGGTCCTGCCATGCCTCATAGGCTGTGGATGAATAAATAACACTATCAGCAATTGTCGGTTCAAGAGAGTTAAGAATCCATGAAATGATCATGTCATTGCAACACTGCCATAGGGAATGCTCATTTGGTTGTGTACTGGCAGAAGGAGCTTTGATAAAGTCATCGACGAAACCTAACTTGTTCTTCGCGCTAAGAGAGATCTGCATCGAAATACCAAGTTGCATTGTTGTCTCCATTAAGAGGCTTGGAAGCAAGGACCATTCCGGGATGATCTGAATGGTAAATAAAAAAATGATTGGATGCATCAATGGAGTTGTCTTTACTGATATTTTCAGACGAAGTTTCTCCACTGTTACTCATGGTGAGAGAAAAATGTTGCAGAAAAAAAACGACCAAGAAGAAAAAAATTCAACGTTGCTCTGATACCATGTTAAACAGAGTTAAAAACTGAATGTTTTATTTTAGTTGAATTCAAATTCTCTATTGAGATGTTACATAGATTTATACAAGAAAGAATTTTCTAGAATAAGGAAACTATCCCTATAATTAAGCTATACAAAAAGAATGATTCTATACAAAGATTAGCAGGTAACATTCCCATAATAGCAGTATTCCTTAATCAAAGGAGACGTTTCCTCATCAATCAAAGGAAAATCATTCCTTAGCTTCAAGGAGTGTCATTCCTTAACAGATGGTGTGACAAAACAATAGTCACAGAGATTGTATGGTGTTCCAAGACCAGGTGATATGGAAAACTTCTATCAATGGGCAGTTTAACTTAAAAGGACACAAGGAACTCCATTAGAGATACCTCTCCTGAAGTCCACTGGTCTAGCTTGAGGCTATACTCAAAGTTAGGAGGCCTAACCAAGTGCTGTTCTATCAACTTGAGGTTATACTCATTACCTACAGATTGCAGCTGAGAAAACTTCAAAGAATTGTGGTGGCTACTGACTCCAGCAATGCCGATGGATACCTAAACTCTTTGATCATGGACCAAGTTGCATGGGACAAACGGGATCTGGTATACAAGATTAAAGAGGAGATGAGATTATTTGAGGAATGCTCTATAGTTCATACAGTTCGAGAAACTAACAGTGCAGCTGAACTTGTATGTTTGAATGTTACTTATCTCCCTTCTGATCTTAGCTCTATCCTTGACAAGGATGCGAGGGGAGCTGTGTACTGAACACTGTAAACCGTTATATCTCTATGAGCAATACATAATTTTTACCTTCGAAAAAAAAAAGAAAAGAAAAGAAAAACAATAGATATACAGGCTGGAGGATCAAGATCAGAAAGTTGACTAGGGCTCTAAATGAAGATCCCAATGAAGTAATTCATAGGGCTGTCTCGGGTCGGGCTCGGGCTTGGCTCGTATGAGCCAAACTTGAGCTCTATAATTAGGCTTGGGAGCCCAGCCTGAACCAGAAAAAAAGCTCGTTATCTTAACAAGCTTAAGCTGAGCTTGGGTAGGCTCGGCTCTGTTTGTATATAAGGTTTTATACATCCATATTCCTATATCTTATATTATATATTAATATTAACATGTTAATAAATTATGTTCTATATCATAAAAATCATCAACGGTAGTATAAATGCATTTATACTAAGCTAAGTTTTTTTGTGAGCCAAACCTGAGCCCAAAATTTTTTAACGACCTAAGCCTTGCTCAAGGTTTATGAGCCCGAGCCGAGCTGGGCAAAGCTTGGCTCGGCTCGTTTACAGCCCTAGTAATAGAGTTGTAAACTCAACTTCTACTAATTGGCTTAAAAACTAAAATTTGCATCAGATATTTTCTTTGAGCTAAAACTTTCCAGTCAGAAGACTTATACAATGCTCTTAGCATTTCACATAAAAAAGTGATGCAGATAGGTCTTCCGTCATTCAACGTGTTGTCAACATTGGATCCTAGGCACAAGGTCATATACTCTTGCAGGAAGCTCAATAGTTAACAGGTAAAGGTGCACAAAGAAGTAATTATTTCATTTCCGATAAGCTTAGTATTCTAGTAACCCCAAAGAAGTAAAACAAGATAGTTTTCCACACCAAGAAGAATTACAAGAGACAGTTCACAGATTTCATACATGCTAGCTAGCTGTCTCACCATGGGCATGATTCAGACAGAGTTATAACTACCAAGTAAGTAGTCTACACAAATTATACGAGTAAACATGTAATATATAATGACAAAAAACTAAGAAACAGTTACGAAGCGCACCAATCTTCTATTTAGTTGCTCACACAAGCCTAGCTAGTGATTCACTTCAGTCTTTGATATCAGAAGCAGCTGAAGCTCCATCTCTTGCAAAAAAGTTTGATCAAGCCATTGATAGAACTGAAGGCTTGTTGTAACTCAGGTTTGACTGTGAACCCCTCGCCGGGTCTCCCATAGTCAGACCTTGTGCACCGAAACAGAAATATTGGTTCATTAACCTCTTATTTATCGAGGCTTGTTTATGGGGCATGTCAGGCCTTTCGTCGTCAAAGGACTGAGTAGAGCAAGATGGCCCCGCAGTTTCATCTCCAATAAGAATGCCTTTCTGTTTATCCGACGAATCAGGTGAAGACAACAGTGATCTTGAGAAAGAATTCGACCGTGATCGAGCCGGGGGAGTTAAATGTGGAATGGCCTGAATAACACCGTGCATTAACCCCACAGCAAATTTCTTCTTGGCCAATGGACTAGGAAGATTGCTCCTGACAGAAAGTGTTCTTTTGTTGTTTGGAAGCGACGAGAGCTTTGAGAATCTCTGCCGAAGTGGTGTTGGAGTTTCCTCCAAATCTCTACATTTCTTATAGGACCCCACCGAATCCTCATCTGATTGCTTCCCTTTCCTCCGGGGCCATTGAAGGAGAATCTTCAGACGCCTAGCAGCAGAACTTACAGAAATCGGTTTCTTGCTATCTGACAAACTATGGCTCCCACTAACCGAGTCGCTGTGACTAAGTTCACTTGAACATGAACTCAGCCCTACACTGCCCTGATCACCACAGGCATCTGATGCGCTCTCAATACCTGTGTACAAGAATATCTCCGCATCGGGGATTCTAAAGGAAGTTCCAGGACTGCTTCCAATACCCTGCATCTTTAGGTGTGAAACGATTGCGCTTCTGGCAATATAATCCTGACAACTGGAGATCCCTCCGGCTGAAATCAACTGTTTGATCAGTATTTCCGATGATGCCGACTGTGGCCATTGCCTGAGCAGATCTAGTGATGTCATACCATCTACATCACGGACGTTTAAATCGATCAAAGGCACGGTCATTAGGAGTTCCACTAGATTAGAATGAATGTTCCCAATGACAGCCACATGAAGGGGGGTTCTTCCATTGTTGTTCCGGACGTTGATTATGTCTTGCATGTTCACAATCTTTCCACCTACCAACTGCTTCATGAGCTCCATCTGTCGGTCCAACCGTCGGAAACCAGGAGATCGGAAACCGGCGATAGCCATATGAAGGAAAGTATCTCCTGCATGGTTTGTTAAAGAAGTGGATGAGGGAGATGCAAGCATTAGGGACTCTACCACGGCTAAGTGGCCCCTGTAGGAAGCCACATGCAAGGCTGTGTTCCCTTCATTGTCTCTCGAGGTGATGATATCAAAGGATGCCACCAGTTCCTTAACTACCTGCATGGATAACAAGATTTCTTAAGGATTACATAAATGAAAATTTCTTATGAAACATCGAAATACTCAAACCATCAAAAATAATCTATTGATAACTCAAACTGGGAAGAAAAAAAAAAAAAACTTAAGCGCAACCCACATTGATAACATCAATATCTTTGCTATTGTTTTAGTTTCCTATCATTTTAATAGCAGATATCATTCAAAGTACCAATGATCTCAGCTCAATAGCCTTACTTGAAAGTTGCAACAAGGAATCTAGGATTTCCTTTCCAAGGAAATAGCCTACAATAAAGCTAATATCTCAAGCCCTCCTATAAAAATTACAACTATGGTACAAAAACTGCTTCTCAATACCATTTATATCTATGTTCCTGTTATTGGCAGCTCAAAATAATTGCTAGTCATGTGTAATTTGGACTTGAGTTGCTTAAAAATCTAAGAAACGCGACTGCGTTTAAGAAAGAAAGACAAACAGACATGAAAAGCACAAATCAAGCACACACAAACACAGCGATTTACTTGGTTCGGCAAATAGTGCCTACGTCCATGGATACACACCAGGTTCTACTATTCTCAAGAGCTCACAAAAGTGTTACAAGAGCAGCCATGAAAAGTATGATAAATATACCCTGTAGTTAGGGCTAACCAAAATGGTAAGTGAAATTACTATTTAACCCTTCGAACCCCAGAAAATTCAGTCCGGGGGTTCCGTCCCCGGACCCCTGCCCCCCTTTCACGCAGGGGGCTCTGCTCCCTGCAACCCCCACAAGCTCAGCGCCGAGCTCGACCAGCGGAGTCAATGGCTGGATCATCAATACTTCCTGAATGTGACTCAGTTGCATTAGTCTCCACATAACAACAGATTGATTCTGTTACCGCCAGTATTGCAATCCTTCTTTGCATCTACCTGGCTCTTGGAAACTCAGGCCACCACATCAATTACGTAACAAAAACTTAATTCATTACCAACTAAGTGGAACAGCTGTAATCTTGATCAGCTACGCTCTACTGAATGTGTCTTTAATGCAGCCTGCTTTTTTAGTTGGTTTCAAAAGACTATTATGCTTTTCCACGAGATTGATGTGCAAAAGATCGTGTGACCCTGTAAACACAAACTTGCAGAACTTTCTAGTACTCTGATCTCTAAATGCAATTTAAACACAACCCTCACCTATCACTGTTGTTATGTGGAGACTGGTTCTACTGAGGCATTCGGGAAGTACTGATGATCTAGCCATTGACTCCGCCGGTGGAAGAGTAAAATAGTAATTTCACTACTGTTTTGTGTAGTTTTAACTACAGGGTACTTATCATACTTTTTGTTGCTGCTCTTGCAACACTTTTTGTCTGAGCTCCTGAGAATAGTGAAACTGGGTGTGTATCCGTGGACGTAGGCACCATTGCTGAACCACGTAAATCACTGTGTTTGTGTGTGCTTGATTTGTGTTCCTCATCTCTGTTTATCTTTCTTTCTTAACAATCACAAGATTCAATCAGTCTAGAACTGCAATGTTCTCTACTAACCACTGAACTGAAGATCCATCAAACTTCATATCTCTTAACATGCAGATACTCCGAGTGGAAAGATATGAGGAATCAACATGTGGATAGCAGAACTTCAGAAAATTAACAAGAAAACAATTAACTGCAAAAATCTAGAGAATAAGAAGAATAGCTCTTAATTATTCTTAGTAACTGTGTACATTCTAGCTAATAATCATAAACACTTTTAGATTGGACTGGATATCCCAAAGCTGACCCTAATACAAGGTTAGCTGTAGGTTGTGCCACCATATGTCCGAAGCTCTTTCAACCAAGTTATTCACGGATTGCCATAGAAATTGATGGCAACATTCTTCAGAATCCATATTAGTTACAAGTTCTGCTCGATACCCACCCCACCATAAGGACATTAAGCACTCATATTCAACAGTGAGAAGCTAAGTTATTTTTATCCTTTAACATTATCCATATGATCTTGGATAGAGCAAAGCTTTAATCGCTTTGGTGAAAATGAACGATAAATACATCTAGCAATGTGTGATCCTTCTTTTCAGTGCTTAACAAGTTCAAGGTTAACTAAACACACCCTTTACGTTCACACACGCGATCTATGACTTTGAGAAGTGATCAACTATGAGATTCACACACACACGACTTTGAGAAGTGATCAACTATGAGATTCACACACACACACAATCTATGACTTTGAGAAGTGATCAACTATGAGATTCACACAAACACACACAAAAAAAAATAAAACATTATGAGATTGAATTGACACAACCCTCAATTATAGTCATACCCCAGCAAGTAAATTCCTCAAGTGAGCTGTCACTACCTTGAGTGCTTAACTATACATACCTCAAGCACAGAGATTATCAAGAATGCAGCAATATTTTCAAGCAGGAAATTTAGGGAAAATGATAGATAAATGGATAAAAACTTGTCACAAGAACATGACAGCAGAAACCTCACCTCAACCTGTCCTCTGCCAGAGGCTGCATGTAAGATAGTGGATCCTTGATTATCTCTATAAGACAAAACATCAGAGCAGTCCCCAAGAAGGTCCTTCAAGATCTCTAAATTCCCCCCTCTTGCTGCAGAATGAACAGCCCTGTTTGTCATCTCCCACCTAAAAACAGAAGGAATCTCCCCTATTTGCTCCTCCAACTCTCCACCTTTGGTTCTCAAACATCTCGGTGAAATCGAGAAATCAAACACAAGCCTGAAAACCCCAGAATTCTTGCTCCGGGCAGCGGCGTATAATATATCCGTGACACCGTATTCTCCTTCTCCGAAAACAAGTAGAGGGTCTCTTTGAAGCATTTCCTGAACAAAACTCAGATCCCCAGATGAGGCAGCAGTGTAAAGAAGCCATCCACCATAGCCAGCTCTGATGAGGGAGTTGGTTCCTTTCTTGGATTCACATTCAAGGAGGAGCTTCCGGGCAACCTGAGATCGACACTTTGCGACATCGTCGAATTGGGCTTCGTCGTCCCAGACGGTTTCGAGGCGACGGATTCGCCGGAGGGAAGTGAGCTTGATGAGGAGATTGGTGTCGAGGTGGAGAAGCTCCCGGACCAGGTCGTAGTGGCCGTTCGCCGCCGCCCAGTCGATGGGGGAGGCGTACCACCACTGCTCTCCGGTGCTCTCCCATCGGAGAGGAAAGTATGAAGGAGGCATTGAATTTGAACCCCAATAAAGAAGAATCTGAATTGATAACCAGGAACAAAATTACAATTCCTTAGGAAGCTAAGCAAGATTCAAGAAAAATCCAAGAAACCTACCATCTAAGAATGCAATTGAGAAAAGTAGAAGAAAAAGTAAGGAAAACCCAATTGAATTCTAAGCTAAAAACACAGAAAAAGTCAGGAATCTTGAAATTGGGCAACAACCAAGATTTAAGGAAGCTGAATTAAAGAGAAAAAGAAGAAGTACTAATTGGAGAAGTAAAGAGTACTACCCACTAAAGCGTACAGAAGGAAAAGACATAAAAGAAGAACTCTTGAGAGTTGTTCAAAGAAACAATGGAGTAGCTGCAAAACACAGACCCATCAGAGCTCAAAAGAAGGTAAATGCAGAATATTCTTTTTGGGTCATAAGAGCAGAGGTCAAGAACCCAGAAGAGAAACAGTTATAACCATTAAAACAACTGCGAGAAGAAGAAGAAGAAGAATAACAACAGGGTAAAATAACAACATCCATTATTGTTCACAGGAATAAAATCCAGAAAAGGAAAAAGTACCCTTTACAAGTGGAGAAGAATAATAGGGTCAAAGAACCAAACTTTTAACTGTTTCACAAGATAGCAAGACAGAGAACTGAAGATGGGCTTTAGCTAGATTTTTGAGGGTTTTATGGTGGAGAAGAAAGACTGAAATGAACAAAAAAAAAAAAGTATAAGATTCCTTTGATGGAGATATGTCTGGAATTCTAGGTCGTAAGAGAGAGAGAGTTCGGATAATTATAAGGTGGTGACGAGCTGAATTACCAGTTTCTTTCAGATTTAAGGAAGCTTTGGAGCTTTCAATGGAATCTGTTACTTCAGAGTACAAATTTGGGTCAGATTTTATTTTTTTTACCCAAATTTGAGGTTTTAATGGAATCTGCTACTTTCAGGTTCGATGTTTCTGCCCTTGGTAGATGACTGGATTAAGAGAACGGACGATAGGATAGGAAGTAGGAACCACACACATGGCATGTGAGTCCCACTGGACCAACTGCTAACTGCTCAGTATATTGGTCGGTCCCAACTCCTATGTCCTAACTCATCTGTATGCGTAGGGTATCCGATGGACAGTGTGACCTAACCTAACCGGTTCTTCGATTCGGACCTAACTCCTCGGGTGGGAACTGGAACCGTGAAGAGGTGAGGTGGTGCTGGTGGTTGGGGGAGACAATGCACGAGAGTGGAACACCTTTCTCTCCATTGAAAAGTAAAAGGGTATACTTCTAAAATGCGCACTGGGTGCAGGGAGGAAGCACTTAACTAAGTCAAGAGATGATCTGGTAAGGTTTACCCCTAGAATTTTCAGATTTAAAGTCATCAAGTTGAACCATGTTTACAGCATCAAACGGTCTATGATTCTCTGTCAATTGTTGGACATTGTCCCTCTTTGACCATTCATCTGTATCTTGTCTTATGATTCATCCAACATGCTTAGGGAAAACCATAGTGTTTATATTCGGTATTGGATCGGGGATCGGGGATCGTCCTAGTCTAATACTGAGTTGGATCGGCTGATCCAAAACATGGCTCAATTTTTTTTTTCTTAAAAATCAAAATTTTTTTAAGCGGTGTTCGACAATCCAATATAGATCGTCTAATGTAACACATTTAAAACCGAATCAGGTCATTTGGATCGGATAACTTTATTATCTATTTAACATGATCAAATAATAAAATTCTTTTGGCCAAAGGTATTCTGATTTGCCTCACCAGTTCTTTTTCCTAATTTCTATTTAAAAAATAAGTCTTAAATGACAGAGAATAAAACTATGTTTACTTCTCTTTTTTTAATTCTTTCTTTGTCTCTATTGAGATTAAATCAATTTAAAGATAATCATCAACATTATATTAAACACTTTCAAGCTTTGGATAATCCCATAAATTTTGCTATTTGTAGTTTGTCACTTTCCAACCTTGAACCGACCTTCGACGGCATTTGGTGCAGTATATTTTTTATTATTAATGTTAAGGCTACGTTTAGCTCAGCTTGTGCTTATGGATAAGTATTCATTGGATAAGTTGCCCAATTAGATCACTTATTTACAGCAACACTAAACTATTTATTTTGAAGAAAATAATATTTGGTAAATACATTTATTTAAGTACTTATAAAAGTTTAAGGGTAAAATAGGTATTATAAAAATATTATTAAAGTTTAAAAATAACATTTATTTAAGTGCTTATAAAAGTTTACGAGAAAAATAATTATTTTAAAAATATTACTAAAGTTATGAAAGAGCTTTACGCACAAGAGCTTGGGAGAAGTTGTTCTTAGCAGCTTCTCCTTATATGTAGCCTTCCTCTACTTCTTATGAATAAACACTTACCTATAAGCGCTACAAAATATATATTTAATTATAAAAAGTGCTTATAAGTTATAAGCTACAATAATTATTTATAAAAGCATTGCCAAACACAACCTAAATCTCTCTATCTCTTTTCTCTCTCTCGTTTTAACTATTATGACCCACCTGAATCTATAAAAGTATCATTTTCTTAAGGTAATGTTTATTCATTTGATTTGATAACTCATTTAAGAGTTCCATTTAATATTTTAAGTCCCACATGATCTTCACATAAAAAATAATATAGACTAAGCAAGAAGCCCCATGCTTAAGGCTGTAAATGAGCCGATTAGCGGAGCTTTGCCTAACTTGGGTTCGGGCTCATTAACCTAGAGTAAGGCTAAAGTTTAATTAGTTCAGGCTCTTTATTTTTTTTTCAATGGTCAGTGTTGTCAATATTTTCTAGGTTTAGGATTGTTGGAAACTAACGGAGGAATAGAAAAATCAAGGGTTAGAACAATCTACATCGTTTTTTTTCAATGGTCAGTGTTGTCAATATTTTCTAGGTTTAGGATTGTTGGAAACTAACGGAGGAATAGAAAAATCAAGGATTAGAACAATCTACATCGTTGATCAGCAAGTTTTAAGGTACAATTTAATCATTGTTTTTAGATAAGTTTCTCCCCCTTCGATTAAGATCACGAATGAACTAGGGGTTAGTGAGAAAATGTCTTCAGGATACAATGAAGCCTTTGATCAAATTTGTTGTGATTCTCGGATGTGTACTGTCCGATTACAACCTAAAACTGTACATCAAGTCTTAAGGTATCTCTCTCAATCAGATCTGGTCTGGACTGGATCGAATGAATGAAAATGGGCTGGATGTCCAATCTATTTATAGACTTTCATGTATGTGTTTATTAACAAGTATGATCTTGATCCAACCGTATGGATTAGATCCGAAAGGACATGTAACCCTCCACCCATCATCGATCAGGTGTGTGCATGATCCTACGGTCAAGATCTCGTCGTGTTTAAGTAGGTACCTGATCAATTGACATCTCTGATCAGGTGCAACTCTAATCAGAAGGTCCCGATCATGTGAAGACACGTCATTTGACGATGTAGATCACTCAAATCCATCAGGTGTGTCCGATCAGAAGCATCATAATCACCCGAATCAAACCTGATCCGAACCATCCCAATTGACCTAATCCGACCGATACATCAAACTCATTAAACAAATAAGCTTTTTTCCTATCTCAAACTTGGCTTAAAGCCGAAGGCTGCGTTTGGCCTTGCTTCTATAAGTACTTATTGCAGCTTATAGCTCATATAAGCACTTTTAAAAATTAATATCTGTTTGGTAGCATTTATGGGTAAGTGCTTATCCATAATCATTAGAAGAAGGCTACCATAAGGAGAAGCCGTTGAGAGCAGCTTCTCCCAAGTTTTTATGTGTTAAGCTATTTCACAGCTTTAGTAAGATTTTTTTAAATTCCTATTGTACCCCTAAACTTTCATAAGCGCTTAAATAAATGTTATTTTTAAACTTTAATAATATTTTATAATACCTAATTTACCCCTACACTCTCATAAGCACTTAACTAAATGTATTTATCAAATGCTATTTTTTTTTTCAAATAAGCAATTTATTGTTGCTGTTGATAAATGCTTCCATTGAGCAGCTTATCCAATGAGTGCTTACCCATAAGCACAAGCCGGGCCAAACGACAGCCTAATTATCGAGTCTGAGCTGGGTTAGCTCGACTCGTAACAGCCCTGACACGCATCCAAGGTGTATGAAGTCAACTTGGGCATTACAAATGGGCCCCGGTGGCACATGCGTAATTCATGATGTAGAAAGCTTGGAATCTCGTGGGCCTAGTGGTTAGGACTTATTAGGCTTTGGTGTGTCAGCAAAATCGGATCACGGGTTCCATTTGTTTCATCTCACTCGACTCTTCTCTCTCTCTCCCTAGATATCTTCTTTCGTATAGTCTTTTTTAACTTTAATGGAACATAGCATGTGACTCTTGCAGCTCAAATGGGTATACCAAACAGTCAAACACGCACGCTGTTCATCTAAGCTTTGTAACCATAAAAGTATTAACATGAAAACGGCAACATGGCAGGGCACAAAAGGGTGACCAAGTGAGCTCCTGTGTTTCACCCATTTCTTTAATGGATCTAATGGTTCGAGAAGATTCTTGAATTCATCACCTGATATATATCAGGGCCATGGATGTGTGGGTGCCTACCACTCCGGCCATGGCCTACTAGGAGCTCCTCTTTGTGTTTTTGGACGATTATCGGTGCAGACGATCGAAGCTCGTAAAAGAACTACCACCTTATTATTGGATGCGGATTTTGTATGATCTAGTTCTGTGAACCTCATAAGAAATTGACATGCGTCCAAAGGTAAACCCCATTGAAAAGGTGATCTACAATTTTTAAAATCCTAAGAAAACTGTGAACTTGGAGCCACTTGCGTCCATAGGTGGGCTCCATTAAAAAGGTAACTTACAATTTTTAAAACTCTAAGAAAATGGTGAACTTGGGGACCACCATTTTAACGGGCGCGGATCCTCTGTGGTCTCCTATGGTGTAGAGACAACTTTGAGGGGCAAAGGGGGCCTGCATCCGAGAGGCGAAAATACCATTTCGCCCCTCATGGTTGTCTCTTCTCACGAGAGGATCTCCTGTGATGTACACCACAGAGGATCCCGATCCCACTTTAATCGGCTTCCACTTAAAAACCGGTTAAAGTGGTGGGCCCCGCCTAAGACATGGTTTTCTATGATCCAAATCACATAAGATCCACCAACGAAGGTTGGCCTGAGTGGAAGGGGCTCTGGTTGCTTAAGCAAGTGGTCTCAGGTTCGAGTCTTTGTGGATGCAGCAAACTTTCTTGGGAGAGGTCCCCGCCTTGGCACTCGACCGTACCTCGGAGGATTAGTCCTGGGCAAAAGCCTGGGAATACCTTGGGAAACCAAAAAAAAAAATCACATAAGATCCTCATCCCTTATTACTAAGGGGACCCTTTACTTTTGAGGTGCATTGACCACTGGCCAAAAATAAATAAAACTATATTCAACCGCATTACATAAAGCATTGAGTTATAGCAAGTGTATCCAAACTTACTACAAATAGTTAAGATATATGGTAAGAAAGTGGAGAAAGTTGGAAGTCTTTATAAAGCATACTTTGTTGAGCTCTTATATATAATATCTAAAAGGGAGGCCATGTGAGAGAAGCAGCTTTAGCTTTAAAGAAAGTTATTGAGTGCCCTCACTCACTGGATGAAGACTGCATACAAGGTGGGTAGCAACTAGCAAAGATACACACTGTCACGACTCTTTGCTAATAATAATGCATGTATTGTCTTAGTTTCACCTCTCTACTTTAATGGTCTCTCTTGCTTTTTGCTTCCAGCTTTTTGCTTCCACCACCTTCCTTCCTTTCACTTTAATGGGGCTTATGAAGACTTCTTCTTCTTCTTCCTGATCTTCTACTTCACATGGAGCATAAAGAAAGACTGCCAACTTTCTTGTACTATTATCTGTCCTAATCTTCAATTATGGGATAAGAGCTTGGATTATATGCTGTGCTGCCATTACAGAAGATCCGTGTGCTCCCCCCCCAACTTTTCTTTAGATTGGTTTTTGTTTGTCCAATATAATAGGCACAAGGAGAGAGATCTAACGGCTAAAACTGGAGCACAAGTCTGCTTTGATGAGCTCACTCAATGGCAAGTTTGCATACTTTAATTTTAGGTAATTTACACATACCTCCCTTGAGGTGTGCTTAAATTACAAAGATTTCCTTTACCTTTTGGAAACCACAATTTCCCCCTATTACAAAACGTCTGTTAAAAGATTTAATTTTTACATTTTTAACTTAAATACCCTCGATTTTAAATCAGTGAAACGCACTATTCGTTCTTTCAATTATCTTACGTAAGCAATTAAAATAAATCAAAAAATATTTGACAAAAATACCATCCAATTTATTGTGCTTTATGCCTTTACCCTAAAGTAAAACAAAGGTATAAATAAGCAGGGGTGCAACTTGGTTCAGTTTGGTCCGGGTTGATCTCAATCCAAAACCAAACCGAGGTGTAACATATAATCTCAAAACTGAACCGAACCGAATTGAGAACCAAAACCTGAATCGAAATTAACTGAGAAACCCTAAACCCGAATCAAACCGAACCGAAATTACTAATTTCGGTTCGGTCTGGTTTGGGCTAGTTCGGTTTAGAGCAAATTAATGATTTAGACTAATTGACAAGGGTAGTTAATATAGAAAAAGAAATTATGTAGCTTAACAACAACCTTAATCAACAAATTATAATAA
>JAUPMG010000017.1:15415401-15442345 GCA_031762675.1 Pachysandra terminalis | reverse complement strand
TACAATGTTTGTTCCTTTTTTTTCCCAAATTGGAGGAGGTGGTGATTCCAATAGGAAGCCTTGATAGAGGAGTTTGGGGGGGGGACGTACAATGTTTGTTCCTTTTTTTTCCCAAATTGGAGGAGGTGGTGATTCCAATAGGAAGCCTTGATAGAGGAGTTTGGGGGGGGGACGTACAATGTTTGTTCCTTTTTTTTCCCAAATTGGAGGAGGTGGTGATTCCAATAGGAAGCCTTGATAGAGGAGTTTGGAAGTTGGAGAACCACGGTAGCTTCTCGGTTAAATCCTTCCATAAATTTGTGGGCGTTTTTTTCTGGTTCCCCATTAAACATTTGAAATAGTAAGGTTTCCCAAAGGTGAAGGACTTTATTGTCTTGTAAGGAATAAGGTGCTAACTGTCGATCACTTACAAAACAGAGGGATCCCTACTCTCACCAGATGTGTGATGTGTAAAATCAGCTCGGAATCTGCATATCATCTCTTTGTGTGTTGCAAAGTAGTGAGAACAGTTTAAACTTTCTTCTTGTCCCTCATTGGTGTTTGGACTTTCCTTTTTAGTCCCAAGGTCTTTGAGTGAGGCAGTGATGCAAGGGGAAAGAAAGTTTCCATCTCACAGAAGATGTTCCCTTTTGTTGTGTTTTTAGGTTTGTGGAAGCAGCATAACCAGAGGATTTTAGATCACAAAGAGTCCTTGCTACATGAGATTTGTTCTCGTACTAGAAGACATCTTGTGGACTGGGCAACTCCCTTATCGAAGTTCTCAAAATTTGAGATCTGCTCTTTCTTTTTGTCTTGGATAGATCTCCTTTAAAGCATTAATAATGTACCTTTTTTAAGGTGGGTATGTGGGCTGATTGGTTGGGGGAGAGGCTTAGGGTTCTTCTTTGCCAGTGCCAAGCCCGGGTAAAGGAGGAGGGCTGCGTCATGTTGGCAACCAGCGTAAAATTTTTGCTAATTTCTTAGACATGAATCCTGAACCATCATATTCTCGATCTTATGCTAGAGCGTTTTCCAGAAACAACGCACTGCAATAGCACCCAGTTGCAATGGTAAGGAGGCAAGGATTATCGTGTCAAAGTGGACGGATATGAGTAAAGAAGCTAGTCCATGAGAGTACGAGTTGCCTAGCTGCTTGGAATGAAGGGACTTTGACAAGGAAGAGGTTAGAGTTAGTAGATGTGATGAAGAGAAAAAGAATCAAATGTAACGTGTTGTTGATGCCGGATTTGTCACCTACTTTGAGTTAACCCGTCAAGGCTGGTGAGGGAACCAGTCCAGCTAAAGTCTAGGGTTCCAACTTGTCCAAGAGACAGCCTAAACTGATGCAACAGCCGTACTACCTCTGGTAGTCTTTCTCTAATCAAAGGACAATAGAGAAGGTGTTTTTAATGGAAAGGGGTGACAGTATCTCAAGGAAGGGTGGTAAGGTGTATAAGGCACGTACACTGAAAAGAAACCTCAGGCAGAAAGATATTCAGCTTGAATGACCTGGAGTTCGGATCCTTTCTCCTCATACTCTCCTTGTATTTACAGAGGGAGATGAGGAGACAGACGTGTCAATCATGATGACACGTGAATAAGCCTAAATATTTCAATGACAACTCTTTGCCATGCTTACGATTTTGTCATCAAATAAAGCTGTGTTGGCACATGCCATGGTCTGTGCACATTAACGGTCTGTTTGAGACAAAGATTTTGTCTCTGATCCCACCATTTCTGAGATACGTCACACTCCCCTTTGAAAAGCTGAGGTAATTATGTCATCAGAAGCTTTTAAGAATACCGTCTTTGAGGCTGATGTCTTAGGTAATTCATGAGAATTTTCTCAGGGAGAAAGAATAATCACGTGTGGCTACCCGATGTGGGGAGCCCCTCGAGCGGGCATAACATTGATAAGTTGGTTATCACAAGTGTCAACCCCTTCCGAAGGTGTTACATGTGAATTGGCCATGTCGAGGAAGCAAGCCTTTCCGTAGGGATGATTTATGATATGCTATGTATGTGATGAATTGGCCCTCTCGGGGTAGCAAACCTTTCCGTAGGAATGATATAAAATATGATATCTATATGATGAATTGGCCCTCTTGGGGTGGCAAACCCTTCCGTAAGAATGGTGTGAAATATGTTTATGTATGTGACGAATTGGCCCTCTCGAGGTGGCAAACCCTTCCACAGGAATGATGTGAAATATGTTATGTATGTGACGAAATGGCCCTCTCGGGGTGGCAGACCCTTCCGTAGGAATGATGTGAAATATGTTATGTATGTGAAGAATTGGCCCTCTTAGGGTGGCAAATCCTTCTGTAGGAATGATGTGAAAAATGTTATGTATGTGACGAATTGGCCCTCTCGGGGTGGCAAACCCTTCCATAGGAATGATGTGAAATATGTTTATGTATGTGACGAATTGGCCCTCTCAGGGTGGCAAACCCTTCCGTAGGAATTATGTGAAATATGTTATGTATGTGACGAATTGATCCTCTCTCGGGGTGGCAAACCCTTCTGTAGGAATGATGTGAAATATGTTATGTATGTAACGAATTGGACCTCTAGGATGGCAAACCCTTCCATAGGAATGATGTGAAATATGTTATATGAGTCCAACGAGTAGCCATTAGAGTGGCGTACTTGGTATACGTCAAGCGGTCTTTTGAGCACTTCTTCAGATAGAAATCATTTAGTAACTATCCGCGAGATAAGCGGTCTTTTGGAGCACTTCTTCGAATGAAAATCATTTAATAACCATCCGGAAGATAAGCGGTCTTTTGGAGCACTTCTTCGGATAGAAATCATTTAGTAACCATCCGGGAGATATCCCATTACTCAGTTCTTTGAGGATTACTTCCTTTGGACAGTTGATCAGTATATTGCAACGGGAGGGCATAAGTGTAGTAAATGTTCATCCGAGAGTTAGGTCAATGTATATATTATTTCTAGCTCTTATGTATTCTTCATGTTCGGGGAACTTCGGTATGTATAC
This sequence comes from Pachysandra terminalis, assembly GCA_031762675.1. Lineage (NCBI taxonomy): Eukaryota > Viridiplantae > Streptophyta > Magnoliopsida > Buxales > Buxaceae > Pachysandra > Pachysandra terminalis. The sequence goes on along the minus strand of JAUPMG010000017.1, from coordinate 15,439,365 downwards.
CCAAGGTCCTCCCTTTACTTGATGAGTAGTTAGAAATAGGTCTTGCTAAAGACTATTTGAATCGGGTGGTGCCCTTATCAGGAGAAAGCCGGGTGACAACTCCCTTAGGTGAATTGTATAAGAAGCCTTCTCAGGAGCAAGTCGGAGTACAAGCTCCCTTAGGTGAATTTTATAAGAAGCTTTCTCAGGAGCAAGTCGGATGTCAAGCTCCATTAGGTGAATTGTATAAGAAGCCTTCTAGGGTGCTGACAAGCTCCCTTAGGTGAATTGTATAAGCTTTCTCGAGAGCAAGTCGGATGACAAGCTCCCTTAAATGAATTATATAAGAAGCCTTCTCGGGAGCAAGTTAGATGACAAGCTCCCTTAGGTGATATGGACAAGTAATCTTGTTAAGGGTCAGTCGGGTGACCTGGGTGAATTAAGGATCATCATCAACATGTGTCTTCGGGGGACTAAATGGAAAGGAGACAAGGCTAAGAGGTTGAGTATAAACTCTGGTATATAGGAAAAGGTAACAATAGAAATGGGGTAGGAATAACGGTAGATAAAGACATGAAGGATAATGCTGTAAGTATTAGAAGAATTAGTGATAGGTTAATGACAGTTAAATTAGTTTTAGGGTGAGAGATTATTAACATCATTAGTTCCTATCCATCCACCTCAAGCAGGATTAGAAGAAAACATTAAAAAACAATTTTGGGAAGAAATGGATGGTTTAATTCAAGGAATCCCTAATGAGGAGATAATACTTGTAAGCGGGGATCCAAATGGTTATGTTGGATATGAGAGCGGAGGATATGATAGAATACATGGGGGACAGGGGTTTGGACCAAGGAATGAAATGGGGGGAGGAGATTCTTGAGTTTGTAGTAGTTCACGATCTTGTATTAGCTAATACTTTCTTCCAAAAGAGAGTTGAACATTTAGTAACCTTCAAGAGTGGAACAAATTTGAGCCAAATTGATTTTTTCCTGCTTAGAAGAAATGAATTAAGAACTTATAGAGATTGCAAAGTCACCCCAAGAGAAAGTCTTGCTTCACAACATAGGTTAACGGTGATGGACGTTTGTATTAGGAGTTGGAAGAAAAGAAAACACTTTAAAAATTATCCAAAAAATAAAATGGTGGAACCTAAAAGGAGAAAAATTACAAGTTACTATATTTTGTATATGTCCTTCTAAAATGATGAGAACTATTCATTGGCTTTGGATGTCAGTTCAACTAGATCAACTATAGCTCAATATCTGCAATTTCATATGCAGTTTCAGAATTAAAAAATCTGAAAATAGTGGAGAACTTTACAAGATCAAAAGAGTTTTGAACACTGCCACAGGTGATCCACCAAAACCAATTCAAGCTCTCGACTGAATTTTCTCACCATAAGGTAAACCAAAAGCTTCTACAAGTCACAGGAGGAATTAAAAAGTCGATACACAAAAACTCTGGTCACATAGTTCTTGAACTCAAACAGAACAACTTAAAAGGAACATTTACTTCTCTGCTTCCATTTGTTAAGTAGACAACTCATTACATCATTCTTGGTTTCCAATTGTTTTGGTTGCATACCTCCATTTCATTTCAGCTAAAATCCCAATACTAACAGTAAACTTATGAATGGACTTGAAACAATGTCTAATGCAACAAATAGAGATAATGGGAAGTAGATCAAAGCATATTTTTCAGGTATGAGCATCTTGTCAACATCAAAGCATCAACTTAATAGAATCTTTAAAGTTAGTCATATAACTGCTTCCATTTATTCACTTGATGATTACATGATGCGAAGGCAATTTAGTAAATCATTTCCTCAATTATACTAGTTTAGACCTGTATCATTCATATTATATTTCCTCATCTTTATAGTAGTTTAGACTTGTATCATTCATATAATATACACCTACCCTAACCTATCTCACATTGTTGTACTCATCCAATTCCTTGCGTTCATGGATTTCATTTAACCGTAGATTTATGCACTCTTCCCAAACAGAAAACCACATTGAGACACAGTGACAAACATTAGTAAATAAAATTTTTTTTATTAACAATTAAACAGAATTTTGATTTATCACATTAATCGTGAAAGTATAACTCGCTGAATAAATATGTAAAGATGTCTGACGTACCGACCTTGAAACAGATATACCTATACCAGATCTAAATGATTTTGTAAATAAATCCGAATATAAGCCGTATAAATTCATAAGCTAAATGGCATGGAAACATTAGCTCAACAAGCCAATAAATAAACGACGAAGAAGTGTACTATCTAAATCTTGAAGAGAATATTTTAGAATGAGAGGGTTCCAATTCAAAAAATAAAGTAAAATACCTTCGACAGGTCCAAATGGAATGCTGGCATCCTCAAGACCTAAGTGAAAATAGCCACTGTTATCAGTCAGTATGAACACCTTGTTGTTTCCATATTAAAGTAAACCATTGAATTTACACTGCTACATATTTTCACAATTGAACTTCATATCAGTAAAAGTTAAGCTACTGAAATTTCGGAAGTATGTAATTAGTATCATATGTACAGTACTTGTGACTAATAACGACTTCCACAAAATATTCAACCTCAGATATAGTGAACAAATCAAAGAATGAGAGATAAGATAACAAAAAGTTAAACAAGTGAATCATGCAGTGAACCCAATAACAAATGTTCTTTGAATATGTTTATCAATAAAGAATTCTCAGAACAACACAACCCAAAATCTTTCCAACTGTAATCTCGTCTGGGTGCTGTACAGAGATTTTACCATGTACAAAAGTCAAGCACCTAGATTTTATATGGTTGTCTCCAAATCCAAAACAAGCGGTCATGTGATATTATCGGGCGACTTCAGTAGAAGTCAAAATGGCACATCCATGAACTTTGTAACCTGGTTTGGGATATTATATGAAGCTAAAAAGTACAATCCATGAAGCTACCAATGGTGACCCTAAGGAGGTAGAGACCTTGAATTAAGCATCATCAACATATTAAAAAATAAAAAAATAAAAAAATCCAACTCCACCAATGTTGTTCTACATTGCTATATCTTTTGTGCATATTATCATACCAATCCCAGATAAAGGAGGAGGGTTGTGCCAGGATGGCGGCCAGTGTAACAACAACAAAAAATGCCTTATCCCAACTAATTGGGTTCGGCAACACAAATCCTGTTCCACCATCACTCTATCAAAACAATTGTAAAACCTCACTAAATCTAACAACAACAACAACAAATGTCTTGTCCCAATTAGTTGGGTTGGTCAACACGAGTCCTCTTAGAGATAGTGGCTCATATTCGCTAGTCTCTAGATCCAAGGGGGAGGGGCCTGAGATAGTTCTAGCCCCACAACCATGGTACGGTAGGTTATATTGGGGATTTTCTCTACATATGGAGTAGGAGTATAAGTTGTAACCCTAATTCATTATTTGACATGGTGGAAACTTCTTCTCTCCCATGGACGTAGGCTACGCCAAACCACATATATCTGTGTGCATATTCTTGATCTTCTGTTTTCTGTTTTCATTATTTTTGCTTGATAACGAACAAGTCATGTTCCACCATCCAATCTATCAAAAACAATTGTAAAACTTGGCATGAATCTTCAATAATACACAGTTGTACTGGTACAAATCCTTACCCATAAAGCGATCTGTACTACCACCATGTTAATGATTTATAAGGAAACAAAAACATGACCCAGTTTTATAGTAATGCTCCCCTCTAACATGCAGGAAACAATACCAGCCAACCATATCAAGTTAGTCCCACAGTTTTCATTAATGTTCACATTTCCCCTCTTTATTTCGGCCTCAGCTATCCTTCTGTATATCACACAGGTATAAATGGCTGAGTTAAAGAGTATAGCACCTACAGGACTTACAGCTATTCTAGATCATCTATTTTGCTTATAGATCTGCATGTATATGAGGGATGTGTCCTTGGCACTCACGATGGCCAATAGATTTGGCAATTGATAGGTGAATATGGCGGGCTGTAGATCCCAGACATCAACAAGGTTGATTGGAGAAGGGTAGCGGGGGTGAATTTGAGTCCAAAGAACAGAAGTTGCCAAAACAGTTACAGGAAGCAGTAGAACCAGGAAGGAATTGCATTTATCAGCATATAAACTTTAAATATGACTTAAATCTGTAAAAAATATTCAATAAATGGTTTTGTACCTAGCAACATACTAGATACCGAAATTTCATATTATGCATTGTTTTTAAACATGATGGGGATCAATAATGACAAGTACTACAGAAGTGATTTAAACAACAGAACTTTAAATGAAATGGCTGTAGCCTTGGGCGCTCTAGTTGATATTAAGAGCAATAGTGGTTGGCAAAATTATCAAAATGCCTAGCTCGACCCAGGCGCTAGACATTATTATCGCCTATCGCTTACCTGGGCAACTTATTCATATAACTATGCCATCAATATAAAGTATAGCAAATAAAGTCATAAAGATAGTAATGACAATAACATTATTAACTTATATGTTGATAAAGATAATGCAAGCAATAGCATAATGTTGTAGCTAATTTATTATATCATTAATAATGGTAATTTAATTTAAATTATAATTGCATTAGAAAGAACCAATAAGTGATAAGTAAATTTCAGTTTTCTATAATTGTTAATATAATTGTATAATGTATAGTTCTATTAGTATAAATCATATAACAATATTGGAATTTAAAAGTTTTGAGTAATGAATTTCAAATTTATATAAATTATGTAAGTAATGAGATAATATTAATTATGTTAGTAGTAAGTCCTTATAATTATTAATATAAAATGTAACATATAAGATATTATTAGTTATAAGTAATCGGTTATTCATAAATTTAATTGTGTATCATCATCCATATAATTTTATCTTGCATAATTTTTAACTAGTATCAAATATACTAATCTTTTCCCTTCAGCTCTTTATCGGATCCTATGGAAGGAGATAAATGAGCACATTTTTTAAGGAAAGGGGAATAGTGTGGAAGCAATCATATCGCAGGTGATGTCCTTTCTTTTTATTTAGATTTCAACTCTTCGCGAATATAGATCTGCACCTTTTTCTTCATTTATAAAGGATTTGGGAAACATTTGGGAGTTGTAAAGTAGGGAGAACGTGTACTTGTAAGTAGCTTATCACATTAAGAGCCAGGCCGTGAGTGTATATATTGCTTGTATACGATCCTAATGACAGTGTGGTGATGTTTATAGGGTCGTTGTTGTCCCCTTTTCTTTTATAATAAAGTTGTATACTCTTTTAACTAGTATAAAATATCAATCAAGTAAATAAATTATTATTAGTAAGTTGATGAGTAATAAGTAATGCAATTGTGTAAATAATATCTAATAGCTTATAAGATATAAATAATCATATAAGATATGAGTTAAGAAACAATTGTCGAGGCCCTGCTAGAGCTAGTTCGAGCTTGCCTAGGCAAGTACCGCTTGAGCCCTAAAAAAAGCTTAGTTGCCTAGGTGAATGCATTTAACAATACTGGTGGTATATAACCAGGAGCTTAGCTTAAAATGTCAAATGACACTACCATGAAGATTTAATTATAGGGGAGCACCAAATTAATTGCATATAGTAACGTAGCGAGGTGATAGCAAACAAAATCTAAATAAGATATTTGTTACCTGGAGCATTTCATAAGAAGTACCTCAAATTGGATGCTTCTAAGACATGGACATTGTATCCTTACAGATCTCAAACAATGCCCTTTGTAATTGCACCAATTTCATTTCTACCTTCAGATTTTGATATTAAAATAATCCCACTTCATTAATAATATAATTTTTACACAGGAGTGATAATCAGTCACACATGACACATAATTTGCTCCAAAAATTGAGGATCTATTATGGCTGACCAGGGTAGGCTCCCAAAGTAGTTTAATGGAGGTTTTTTTATTTTTTGATAACTGATGAATTGTATAAAAAGGGAAGACAAAGAAGTGAAAAGTACAATCTCCATTGCTCAAGCCAGAAAACTCAAGCCAATGGAGAGGAGAAAGCAGAGAAAGGAAACAGAAAAACACCCTACACACCTATACGAAACAGCACAATACACCCTCTCATAGCACAAAACAACCACCCGGTAATCCAAGCGCCTCCTACAAAAATCACCCAGTAATCCAAGCACCTCCTACATCATCTCAATATTCGGAACCCCTTCAAACAAGTCACTCCTCCCTAAGCCCCTCCTCGCCAACATCTCCGCCACCCGATTGACCCCCCTAGACACGAGACGGAACGACACATTCCAATCTCTGTATAGATGCTAACATTCACCAACACCAAGATAACAAGGAATGAGACAGCTCTGCTATGTCTTACTTAGACACATCCCATTTGGTATGACATTCTAATTCTTTCATTTTTGGCAAAGCTAAAACCACAACCAAGATTTTTCTTGAGAAAAGAGTAGGATCAAAGAAGCATAACACCTTGAATAAAAGATCCTTTCAACTAAGATACTGCTAGGAATGTCGGCTATCCACTGGTTAATGACTCAAAGAAGCAGCTCCATATTTTGTGTAACTTCCTTACAATTTTAAACATTAAGGATGAAAAGGAACACACTATAAGCATTAAGAACAATAGTGATTAACGTGATGATCTCAAATTTCAGAAAGCCAGGTTTGCTTGGGGAAGCCAAATCTATTTTTTATTTTATTTCATTTTTTGCTGTTTTCTAGTGCGTTTGCAACACCAAGTTCAAATGCTAAAAGGTTTTACACAAGAAGTCAAGAACTAAAGAAACATAGTTTCATGTGAAAAAGTTAAAAAAAAAATTAAAAAAAAAAAGGAAGAAGAAGAAGAGAATTTCTACCTTTGTCTGAGAATTGAATGTAGGAATCAATCTTGGACGGTGTGGGACTCTTGTAAGGCGTGTTCTTGTTCCTCTCTCCCAGTAATTCCTCGAGCTCCTTGTAGTAGGACATCTTTCCAGAACCACTCCCTCGATCTTGATGGCTTGCCTTCTTGAACTCCTTCAACAAATTTCTCCACTTATCAGTACACATGGTGGGTGACCTATCGAATCCTTTCTCCCTCATCTTCGACGAAATCTGCTCCCAAAGATGCTTGTTCGACTTCGAAGTATTGAAAAGACCATCCGTTTCTCGACGAAAACCAATGAGGCTTCGAGTTTCCTCATGAACCCAAGTCTCCGCTCGCTTTTTTGGAGCCTTTATCTCATGATCTTCCCCACTGCTTTCAGCAAGAATCATCTGCGGCAGTTGTTGCTGCTGAGGCTGCAATTCCGCATCGCCGACAACTTCAATCATCATCTCTCTTCCTTCCTCCTTGTAGAAATCAATGGAACCTTGCTTCTCTGATAAATACATAGCTCACTCGTTTCGCTTCCCAAGAACAAGCATCTGATAGGCAATAGAAAGGGGAAAGGCAAGAGGAGCTATCTAGAGCAAAAAGGAAGAAAATAAGATATGGGTTTTAAAGAATATGACAAGATAAACAAAACCCATCTCTTTGATTGGAACATTAATCGTACGAAAATGTAAGAACGGGATGACAGAGTGAGAATAAGAAACCATTCTAGCTCAACAAAGGGAGATATTTAAAGGAAATGAAGATATGGATTTTGTTAATAAAGAGAAGAGGACAGTACCCAATTTGTGAATTGAAAGATCGTTGTCACCGATCAGAGAGAAAACAATCGAAACTGTCTGAGAGTGAAGTAATTCTATAGAGATAAACACAAGGAAATGGCGGATATGGTGTTGTAAAGAAACGGATATAGAAATTGGGGTTGACGACAAGAGAAGGAAAGAGAGAAAGACAGATACAGAGGCATTAGGGAGAGATTAAAGAAGGATTATCCCCTTCTCCTCCTTCTTCTCTCTATGTTTTGTTTTGTTTTGTTTTGTTTCAGTGAATCATGGCTGTTACTTGTCAGTAACCAGCAGAGAGATTAATGAAAGGATTATTATAATTTATGAGAGAGAAGAAAGAGGGATTCGGATTTTTAAAGTGGATTCTTTTTTCTCTTCTCATTTAGCAACTAAAGTGTATACGTGGCGGTTACAAAGAGGTTATGGTCCCACAGTTTTTTGCAACTATTTAGGATTTAGATAATCCTTAATGTAATTTGATCAAATGAATGATCGTGAACCTTCTGATGCATTGACCTTTCTTTTGCAATATTGACCAAGACTGCGGAAATCTTTGAGTGTGCGACTCGGAGAATATAATCTATTTTCCCTTTGAATTACTCTATTCTCCTTAAATCTATGGAGAATTCTCCTATGCCGAGGTCGGCATAGTACCAACTGATTGTTAACGGTTGAGATTTTGAATTGAAAAAACTTTGACGGCCTAGATAGAGTTCTCCACTATACTTAAGTTACATAACCACCTCCGCGTAACTTTTAGAAACAACCCCACACCTGCTTCAACCAAATTAACTTTTTGAAGAAGCATTTTCATCCCAAACAGTTTTCACTAGTGTCACCAACACTTCAAGCATTAGGTAGAAAGCTTTTTCAAGTCTAGGAAGGGAATCATTTTCCTTGGAAAGCTAAGTCAAACAGGGCCCAAGCCAATGACTTGTAGACTATATAACAAAAATGAAAACAAAAATGAAAAGAAAATTGATTAAGTTATCTGAATGTGGGTGCGACATCGTCTAGAGCATGAAAACTGCAAAAGATGTTGCAGCTTGCACATCTGTGCACCACCCATGCGTCCATAAGCATGTGTTGGATGCGTGCCAATGCATACAGGCTCTAGAAAATGCGACATTATTTGAATGCACTGGCACGCATGTGGACACGTGAGTGTACGGATGCACACTACAACATCTATTGGAGCTCCCACGCTACAGACGATAGGTCATATAAATGATGTGCGGGATTCAACAATTCTTAACTTGCAGATAAATTTCAGCATTTATTGCAACTTCCACGCTACAGACGATATGAGGTCATCTAAATGGTGTGCAGGATTCGACTGCCCTTATCTTCCCAGTAGATTTCACAATTCTTAGCCATTAAAAATCTTGTTATTTTGTTAGAAACTTCTTCTAATTTGAGAAAGCCATTAAAATAATTAGAAAAAATATAACTTTTCATCTCTTAGTTTGTGTTTGGAACCTTGGATTTTGAGAGAAAAGAAAAGAGAATGTTAGAAAATTCACTCTCATGTTTGATTGAAGGAAAAGATCAAAACCTTCCTCCTAAAACATGTAGAGATTTTGCAAAGAAGAAAAAAAGACAAATTTGATTGAAGGAAAAGATCAAAACTTTTCTCCTATAAAATATAGAGATTTTGAAAGAAAAAGAAAAGAAAAATCACGAGTAATCTCCAATACTCCAACTTAACCCATGACATCTCTTGCATTTCCTTGTTAGTCAATTAACCTTGTTAAAATATATGAGAACTCGTTAAAAATTTGCCAAAAAAATCGTCGAAAGTTGTCAGATTTTGATTTTCTTTTCTCCCAATATCTCATCTTAACTAAACACTTAGAAAAGAAAAACCACTAATCATTTCTTTTCAACCTTTTTTCTTCTAAAACCCAAGGCTCTAAACACAGCCTTAAAGTTACCAGAAGATGGGCTGCATGCGCCACAAATAGCCATGCTTAACCTGTCCAATAATGGAAACCAAATGCCCAAACCCACGTGTTTCTCTTGTGGTTTACAACCCAATAAGATAGAGATCACCTATGTATTATATGAAATTCTTGTTCATATCCATGTGAAGCAAAAGCCAAAACTCTAGCCAATGTAAAATAACAATGGGAACAACAAAAAGATAAATTTTGAATCACCCTCCAACATATCAAAAGACCATAAATTTACAGTGAACATTTCAACTCTCAAGTTACATAAAGGAATTAAAAAATAAAAAATAAATAAGTTCTCCAAAAATGAAGCTTAGTTAAGCACATTACCTATGCACCTTCATCTATTGAGGCTTCTGAAACCATCTGATGGCTTGCCAATAGCTTCTTTATGATTCCGGTAAGCGCAGGAGCGCTAGTCCTGCACTTCTGATCAATGAAGCACGATCACCCTTCCTCAGCTGCCTTGCACAGCTGGGGATCAAGAGGCACTTTACCAAGAAAGGGGACCCCCATGTCAATGCACATCTTAGCAGCGCCGCCACCACTGCTATCAAACACTTCACTGTAAGCTACCAAATTAAGTAGTTCGGGTGCATTCATTCTCACGTACTCAAAAGCCCACTCTGTGGCATCGCTCTCCTCTCCCGTCTCTTCCACCCTCATAAACCTCAAATCTGCCAATGGCAGCCGCAACCCACTCATATTCTCCACAACCCCAAGAACCTGGATCCCCACTTTCTTGCAGAAACTGACTTCTTTCCGCACATCAATCAGAGATACTTGCTGTGGGGTGGTGACAATGATCGCACCATCAATACCTGTTGCCTGTAGGAATTGGACTATTGAAATGTGCTCATCAGAAGTCCCAGGAGGCGCATCAACCACTAGATAGTCAAGCTCTCCCCAGTAAACATCCTTTAAGAATTGCTTGATGATCCCATTTTTGTGAGGCCCCCTCCATATGACAGCCTCGTCTCAGTTGGGGAGCATGAACCCAATAGACATGACCCCAAGGTTGGACTCAACATAGACCGGAGACCAGCCAAGGTTGCTTTGGTGGATGTCCTGACCTTCTAGGCCAAGCATCTTTGGGATGCTTGGTCCACATATGTCAATGTCAAGGAGGCCAACCTGGTGGTCCATACCTGCTAAAGCGAATGAGAGTTGCGCAGAGAATGTGCTCTTTCCAACACCACCCTTTCCGGATAAAACCAGTATCTTATGCTTCACAGTAGCCATCCTCTCTGCAATTGCGACCAAGTCTGCAAAGAACCACGACAGATATCATCAAGTACAGGAAAGATGTGTTTTCTTTAGGCAGGTAAGATCAACTCAAGTCATCAAAACATGTTCAAGTTGTTTCTCTATGCAACTCGAGTGCTCCTCCCATTTGCAAAATGGAAGAATTCACACCAAAGATGGCACATCATATTATAAGAAAAACTCCCTCAATTCCTTTCATACCTGGTATAATGATAATAAGATCCCTTCCAACAAAAAGTAACACCACTTGGCCTCATGGTATATAACATTAAAGATATTGTACTGCAAATGTCAATCAGTCTGACACTGAGATGCATTCTGGTGATCGTTTTGTTTGATGCTCATAACAAAATTACCAACAAAATTTTGCGCAAAAGAATGTCAACAAAATAACCTCCAGCTAATAAATGCCATTGTGCGCTAAGAAGAATCCCATTACTAGCATACAACTTGTTAGTCTTCATCTGAGAGATGCATTCTGGTGATCGTTTTGTTTGACGTTCATAACAAAACTATCAACAAAATTTTGCGCGAAAGAATGTCAACAAAATAACCTCCAGCCAATATATGCCACTGTGCACTAAGAAGAATCCCATTACTAACATACAACTTGTTAGTCTTCATCTAGGAGCTTTTGCATTCTTCTCACATTTATCAGGATCCCAAAGTTGCAATTTATGTTAGATGTATAAAGAAGTGGGTTCATTTTTCCTCTCTCATTATTATTTCCTTCATGCATATAGAATTTCTATTCCTTCTATACCAACATGGCATCTACAAGTTCATATTGTTGGCTGATTCGCACTGATAGATAGATATATCATTATTATTTCCTTCATGTATATAGCTATACCAACATGGCATCTACAAGTTCATAGAGAGAGAGAGAGAGAGAGAGAGAGAGAGAGATTGGCCCTTAAAATTGTAAATCAAATTCACACTCGAACTTCATTTCGCAAAGCAAGGATATAAACCAAGCAAATGTGTGAAATTGGTTTCTTAATTTCAACTTTTGGGGTGATGATATCTTTTCAATTTATTTTATTCTTTGATGATCAACTGAAATTCTTATTGAATATGACTTCCCTAATAAACTAATACACAAAATTTACCTATAGTTGCTTTATGTAACAATGCGATTCCAACTTTTCTCAAAACCCTCCCATATTAGGCCTTAGAACTCCTTTAATATAACCAATCAAAAAAAAAAAACTCCTTTAATATAGAAATAAACCTAAACAAAAAGCATTGCACTTCCCACATCTATGTATATCCTCAAAATGTTGTGGTTGGAGACTTATTATATTACCTCTCTTTCAAATTCCGGAATAAATGGTGACATGGGGAATCTTCCACAGGATTAAGCCACTAAAACCAAAAGGGAGTCCATGCCATGACAATTACTCTAAACCTTCGTTGGAAACCTACGCAATAGTGAAAAGGCAAAAGAAAAGTCTTAACCAAACCAGATGATGCCAAAACGATGATGAAATGGTTAACATCCACCTCATGCTCCTTACACGTAATGAATACATCCAGAACTTGCAAAACCCAACAAATGAGATCATCGACTATAAGAAATTGAATTACTATCAACATCTAAATAAATACATTTACTCATACAGTTTAGGTTTTTATTAACTCTGTCCCATGCCTCACAAGTCCACAATATTCTCCTTGAATCCTACTTTTAATGATTTGCCGAATCCGACTTCTCGTACCCGTGTTGGACTCCGACACATGTACCCGTACCTATGCAACATAGACTTTCATACTTACAATCTATAAGGACGTCAAGTACACTACACTCGGTGATCTTCTGCTATATTTTGTTAAGAGAAAGTGCATATACTAGCAAAAGACCTTCAATTTAAACTTCAAAAGAGAATATTGTGGACTTGTGGGTATGGGACAGAGTTAATAACATAGCATCCACAAACAACTTTTACGACAAAGTGGATACATCCAATCACCTCTCACCATGTTCTATTTGGCTATTTTTCCAAGCAATTAAATCAAACGTAGAAATTGCAGAATTTAAAGCATATGATATTTGAGACCAATTTACATACACAACTCCTCAAAAGTAGAAGTGGTGGGATAGAGAAAAATATATATAATCTTCTAGAAGGAACTGAAACAAAGACGCCTCAACAAGATACTGACCCAACATGAGATATGTGAAAGATATCATTGAGCACAGTTTACATAGACATACTGCCCTGCATAAGTGTCCTGTAGACAAACTAGGTCAAAGTATACATTTCTTAATCTCCTTAATATGTTCAGAATCTTACTTCAACAAAAGAATAATATTCAAATCAAAAAATTATAAGAAAATTATTAAAAAAAAGAAGTGGATTTTAACACATAGTTATCCAATCTGCGAGGTTTTCAAGCATTTCTGTACTCAGGAAATCATGAATTTGGAAAAAGAAAAACGATCCAATACAGAAGAGTCTCCAATCATTATCTTCATGAACTTAATAGATAGAAACCCATCCTGTCATGGCTTTCTAATTTCTTCTTTAGAGGTTTTGATTGTGATCACTAATACTATCAAGAAAATTAGAACATGAATCACAAATAATCATACAATACAATGATTTTCGTTTCCCTAATCAGTACAAAATTAACTAAGGGAATACAAATGAAATCAACAACTATGAAACAATAAAAGATTGGAACCTGGGTCCGGCCCTTTTGGAGCAGTTCCACAAACGTCTTGATTAGGGCATCCTTCGCAGGCGTCCGACTTCCCTGCAGACTCCGATTGAGGACCTGGGCAATCTGTATACAAACAAAAATTTAAAATTTAAATTTAAAAAAAAAAAAGTGCTAGAGAATCAAGATCCATTTATCTCCGCGGAAATTAAATTCAAAATAGAGTAAAAAATAAATTCATACGTACGTTGGCATCCTCAGGAATTTCATGGTAACCGTTCTCCATGTCTTTCTCCTCTTCTCTCGTCTTCTTCTTCAGTCGGTGAAAAACAAGCTCAAAGGCTGTTTAAATGCAAGACTTTCACTATTTTACCAAGTATGCCCCTCCAATTTCTCCTTATTAACATGGATGCTTCCTACTATTTCTTGGGCACGTTTCCTTTTCATGCAACAAATCCTACGGCATGACTTGGCTACATATCGTTTACAGAGCTTACAACTTGTGATTGGTTACTTTCTAATTTCAAGTAATTTTATTATTAAAAAATTAAGATTTTAAAAACAACCAATCAACTATAAGTCATGCTGCAGGATTTGTTGCATAAAAAGGCTGTAAACTATATGTGCCCCTATTTATTACGGGTGCAACTTCGGTCGGGCTAACCTGAACCCAAACTGGTCCAATCCAATCTTGGGTTGATTTAGGTTAGGTTTTATATAACAATGGGTCAGCTTTGGATTGGCAAAAACCAACTCGAGTTAATTCGTTTTGATTTTGGATTAAGGTTTTTGGCAATTCGATCCAACCCAAAACTCAAATCAAATTAACGCGGTTAACAATATAGATGCAGTTTGGCTGAGTTGGGTTAGGCTTGAGGTGTACAAAATAAAATCGGTTTTATCTTTGGTTCCGTTTGGATGTCAAGAGTATGCCAAAAAATTAATTGGAAAAATAATATGCTAGCAAGTAATATGTTGGGAAATAAAATTTAATTTTTCTGGAAGTTGCTTGATTGTATAAGGAACATGTATGACTTGACAAAAAAAAAAAATTGTTTTTGATGTTTGGTTAATAGGACCGAATGAGAAAAGTTTTTCATCTGTCCATTTTACCCTTCATTATATAAAAATGAAGTTTTTGTGGTGAAAAGTAGGGTGTAAACATATTAGCCTCTTCTCATTTTTATTTTTTTTTTCTCACAAATTTCTTTTATTTTTGTCAGAAACACAAAAAGGATCATTTTTCTGCAGTCAAAGAAGTTTGATTGAAATATTTCAAATATCAAAACGAGCAAATTATGCAAGAAAGCCATCTTTGTCTTTATTTTCCCATAAAATCCGACGATCCAAAAAAAGCTGTTGGGTGTCATAGTTCAGGTTTCAAATCGTGTTGGGTTGGTTTTAGGTTGACCATCAAGGAGGTCGGTTTGGAATTGGGTTGAAGTCAACCCAATTCAAACCGAACCGAGTTGACCCCTAATTGTATTATGCATTTGTTTAGGGGGTACTTTAGTCGAATGAAAATCTATTCGCGCTAGATATTCCATCTTGCTCTCTATTCTCTGTTCCGTGTGAACAGGTTTCAATGCCTTTGAGCTGTGGGAGAGGATCCTCTGTGAACAGGGGGTCTGTGTGCGAGTGAAGAAATGAGAACAAGAGATGATGTTAAGTTCAGTTTCTTCAACCCAGTCAAGGCCGTTCTTCCCCCAAAGTCAAAAATCTTGTAGTTTCTCCTCACGTCATGTAATCAACACCATTTGGAGAGACAACAAAAGCCGCCGCCGCCGCTGCAGTAATTCATGGTATCGTTCAGGTAAAAGACCAAACACCTGGTCTTCGTTTTCTTCAGTTTTCTTATACTTTTTTAGGGTTTGTCTTTCCTCATCTTGCTTTCCCATTTTGTTTTCTGGGTTTGTTCTGCTGATGCTTATTGTTCTCGCTTTGCAATTTTGCATTCAGAGTTGTAACTTAACTGAGAATTTAGAGAGCATTGTGACTTAGTTTTTTTGAATTTAGAATTTCCCCAGTGTTTGAAATCTGAAGTGCTTTGATGGGTTTTTGAGGATTTTCAGTGGATATGAGATGGGTTTGATGATTAGAAGCAGAAAGTTCACTCTGTAGAGTCAAAGAACTTGTTCACATTTTTCTTAGTCGATGATTAATGAAAGTGTTTATTGTATAGAATCTTCTTTTCTTTTTTCCCATGTTTCCTATTTGGATATTTTCTCTGCCACAAGAATTCGAATTATCATCATATTGAGTTCATGAAACATTTAATTCTGAGTTCTAGTAACTGATGACCAAAATCAAGCTCAAGCTTGTCAGCTTAGGTCCTGTGGTGTTTCCAGACAAACTGGTAGTCCTGATTTATGACTGTGATTAGGTGAGAGATACAAATATAGCAATAACAGTAATGCTTTATCCCAGCTAGTAGTTTGTGTCTGCAATGTGATCCTGTTCCGCCCCACAGTGGTTTTTGAGATGATTGTTATAAAACCAGCTTCTTTTACTGATCTAATTAAGTGTTTTTTTTTTTCATTAAAATGTGATCTAAACCCTTTCATCTTCATTAAGTGTATCACAAACAGCAAAAAGTAAGATGAGATGACAGATGAATAGGATTTTATACAGTTTTCTTTCTTTTCCTTTTTCTATTTTCCTGTCTCTATGTAATTTATTTTGATGTTTTGTATGCTTTTGAATCACACGTCGTGATTCTATGTTTTCTCCGTACTCTTTTTTGATGATTAATGAAATTGTTGTTAATGATAAAAAAAAAACTGCAAAAAATACGGTGCTTCAAAACACAAATCAAACACTAGCAAGCTGACGTTCATTAAGTTGGCATGTTTCCAATATTTTCTTATTCCCCTTTTTTTTTCCAATTGTTGCATCACATTGTCATGCTTTTGTTACCAAGGGAGTAAAATTCTTGATTTTTCAAGATATAGTTGTGGCCTGTCTTAAGTCCTAATTTGTTATTTTTTTTTTTTGTACTTTTTACTTTTTGTCTTAATTTCATCCTAGCTAAATTGGTTGATATTTTTCCAAATTCAAATTTATTTATATTCTGCTCCCAATCTCTTCTAGAGGGACAGTATTTTGTTGAAACTTTTTCCTTGATTATCCCTAGTTTCCCTGGACCTAACTAGAGTCCTTTAGATTGGTCCCCATGGCTAAATGCTAAAATGGATAATCTCTTAGATGCTATTGACCATTGTTCTTGGTTTCAATGTTTTGCTGCCTTTTTTATATCCATTGAAGTCTAGAAAAATGGTTCGTGCATATTGAACTGATTGTTCGAAGTTTAGGGATCTTTATTGTGCCATTAAACATACAACTTATTGTGTAGTATTTCTGTCGTACAATCTGGAACTACATTTAGAATTCATCAACAATGCATGAAGCATTTGTGAAGCTAGAGGAGCTGTTATCTACAAATCTCATTGACCGAGTGTTTGAGGAACCCAAAAATAAAAGTCGATATCCTGAATAATATGCATTATTGTTCTTCAAATGGAGTCCACATATCATATTACGTTATATTCTGTACATATGTGTATGCTCATGTATGTTTTGAAAGACTTCTTTATACATGCAATTGTAGAACTCCATTATCTGGGGCTTTCAATGCACATGAAAAGGTTTGGCTCCTATCATTGTGAGCCCCACCTAATAATATATCAAGAAACTAGGAAGTCAACTTGATCCAAGATCATCACATCCTCCCAATGCAAAATCTAAAGAATATATTCAAAAAAAAAACATAATGCTTTAAGGTTTCAAGGATCGGGTCCGTACTGGGATCAGCCAGGACCGATCCAGTCCCAAGCCACGGTACAATTGTTTTTTGGGAGGTCCACTTTTTGTACCAGATCCGGACCGGACTGTACTGCCGGTCTGAACCGGAATCGGCTGGGATCAGTCCGATCCCCGATCCCGAGACTTTAAACCTTGAGGAAAAGAGGGTGAGTATATGATAAGGTAAAGTTTGGAATATGGTTCTTTAATCAGTAGCCTGCCATTGGTGATCAAAGATATGGCTTCTATTGATTTAAACTGCTAATATTACTCTAGCAAGCGAGAATATATTCTGAAACCATTTCTGCCTGTTGTTTCTTTATGACTTGGTTTTATACTTAATAACCAAACTTCCATCCATGGCCAAATTATACTAATTGAAATATCACAGAGAGATCCTGCAGGAACTTTCACAACTTATGCATTGATGTGAATTTGTATGATTATCATCTTTAGTTGTGTATGAAAGATTTCTTCTCAATGCTTTTATCCTAACTCCGTAACTATGAAGTAGTGCGTGACCCTGGGATGATCCTCAGACCAAAGAGAACTTCTTTCAATGGCCTCACTCTCTCAGCAATGGCCTATTCTTGCGTCAAATATTTTCACAACGTTGAGTACAGTAGAGGGCATGCTCGAACCTGCTTCACCTCCACTTTTCCAGTGGCATCTCCAATGGCTCCATTAGTGCTCCGTGCTCCCTCATCGTTGGTGTTGGCTGCTCAGTTTGTCCCCTCCAACATCCCACAACGATCAGAGGAATGGTTTGCTCTCCGCAAGAACAGGCTGACTGCAAGTACCTTCAGCACTGCCCTGGGCTTCTGGAAAGGAAACCGGCGTCCTGAGCTCTGGCAACAGAAAGTATTTCCACCAGATGACGAGCCACTTGCAGCTGCTGCAAGGGCTGCCATGGACTGGGGCGTGCTCAATGAAACTGCTGCAATAGAGCGATACAAAATTATCACAGGTCACGACGTGAGCTCCCTAGGGTTTGCAATCCATGCAGGAGATAAATTCGGGTGGCTTGGCACCTCCCCGGATGGGCTTCTTGGGTGTTGTCCAGGGGGTGGGGTATTGGAGGTAAAGTGCCCTTATAACAAGGGGAAGCCCGAGGTTGCACTGCCATGGTCAACCATTCCTTTTTACTACATGCCTCAGATACAGGGTCAGATGGAAATTTTGGATCGAGAATGGGTTGATTTGTTTTGTTGGACACAAAAGGGAAGCAAAATCTTTCGTGTATGTCGAGATCGTGCATACTGGGAACTGATATGTGGGATTCTGCAAGAGTTTTGGTGGGAAAATGTTGTCCCTGCCAAAGAAGCTCTGTTGCTCGGTAGGGAGGAGGATGCGAAGTCCTACAAGCCGGAATCTAAACATCGACAGACGGGGTTGGTGGTTTTTAAGAGCCTGAAGTTGGCTGCCGAGGCAAAGTTGGTCTGTAGGGAGATTGCAGGTCATGTAGAATTTTACAGTTGACAGGTATTAAATGGAAAGACCACCTTCTGGCTCCTCAATTTTGATTTTGGGAGCCATTGGATCCACCATGTAATTGTTCATTGTCTTATGGGGTCTGTTTGTGTATTTATAATTTTTATTGTGTCCTGGTTACTAGAACATTTCATTGTTCAACCATCCTCATATTCAATTGAAACAATGGAAATAGCTGATTTACAGTTCACTTTACATGGTTTGCAAATTGCTCTACATTTTCCAAAAACAAACAGCCTGATTTTGGCATTTAATTTTCTAGATGGATTTGCTATTGATAAGTGCATGGAGTAAAAAAATGAAATTTTCAAATTTTTTCTATTTGTAAGGTCCTGTTTGCAAAGCTTCCTATGAATGGAAGGGCTTCGTTCATTAGGGCTTTGAATCAAAGCCACTGGTTAAAAATTATGTTTGGTGAGAAAAAAATATATATAAAAGGATGCTCATGTACATAATTTTAGGCTTAATGGATGTTGTTGTCTATTTAAAGAACGCATAATGAAAGGTATATTTTGTCATTTTAAAAAATTGACTAAATTTAGAACATGGCTAACTGCTTCGGGCAAACACACTTTTTAAAAGAAGCCCCATACCTGTTTCACCGAAATGGGCTTCTTGAAAAAGTGCTTCCATCCAAAGCATCTTTCAGAAGTATCATTAAATACCCCAAGCATTAGGTACGAAATGGGCTTCTTGAAGAAGTGCTTCCATCCAAAGTAGCTTTCAGAAATATCATTAAATACCACAAGCATTAGGTAGGAAGCCCCTTTTGGTCTAGGAAGGACTTCTTGGTCCTTGTGAAGCAAAGTCAAAAGGGGCCTAAGTCATTCTGTTGGAATTGCCGTTTCCCGCGATTTTCGTTTGGGAAACAGGTGGAAAATGGTTTCCTAGCACAAACATGGAAAATACATGGTAAAAATGTTAGAACAAAATGACTTTGAACTATATCTGAAACCTCCAAGACCAAGTCAACACCAGCTAAATAATAAGGGGAATAGCTTATCCCCCACAACAACTGATTCTCTGTCAAAAACTTTTCCTTTCATTCAAATTACATTGCAAGCCAAGTCATCAGGAATAATAAATAACCTTCTTTAGACAAAATTCAGTTAACCGTTATGACGAGAAGTCTCTTAAGATGATCCCATAACAAGTTTCTAAAGATTCCATTCAAAACCAAACCAACAAGAAGTTTCTTATCCAAGCACTGCAACAAGAAAGAGAGAGAGAGAGAGAGAGAGTTAAAAGAGATGGAACCCTACAGCTCCGGTGGGTTGTCCTGGGCTGATCAATGGGATTACAACACCCCTGATCCATTGCCGCCGCCAACAACCGAAGATAACGGTAAGATGGGAAAGGACAAGTCCAAGTCCGGGAAGAAGAAAATAAGTCTCAGATGGGTGAAAGAGCTTTGCAAAAAGAACCGCAAAAATGATCAAACCTGAAACCAACCAGTCTTCACTTATTATCCCCAGTTTTATCTTCATGACAATTAGCCTCATTTGTATTATAAGAATTTCAATGAATCTTCTGGTACTGTTCTTAAATCTTCATGATTCAGACGAACAATAATTTTGTACCATAGCGATCAAATGTATAAATAATAAGCATATTAATTGATGGTTGTTCTTTTTGGAAGATAAAATTGTTGGATATTTTCAAAATATATTTAGTTTTATAAAAAGCTTTTGTTTTGTACAGTCTCTTGTTCCACATCGGATAATTACAAGAAATGTAAAAGCTTTATATAAGGTGAACTCGTTTTTGGTTATTTGTTTAAAAGTAAAGAGAATGATAAAATGCATCGCACTTGGATTGTGCATGCACATGTGCAAGAGGAGCATAGAGGACTGATTTAAAGCAAGATTCATCCAATTCGATCAATTCCAAAGGCTTCAGGCCTTTGATTAAGATTTGATATATTGCAGACCTAATCAAGAGATTACATCAAGGCTTTCATCAAGTGATTGACATCATTAGTTTTTATATTGGGTGTCCTATTGTGACATCCGAGAATCATAATGAATCTTGATCAGAGACTTCGTTGTATCCTAAAGGCATTTTCTCACTAACCTCTAATGCATTCACGATCTTGATCAAAGAGAGAGAAACTTGTCTAAAAAAAAGCGAATTGATTGTACCTTGAAGCTTGTTGATAACCGGTGCCTATTGTTTTAACCCTTCATATTTCGGATCCTTCATTGTTTTTTCCAACAATAAATTCCAACCATCAGCCTCTACTAATCTGGTTTATACTTTATATCTATATGCCCTGAGTGCTATATAATCCAACAATCAAACTATATTTTTGGATTCGCACTGTTCATTTGTTGCGCTTACGGATAACTTTTGCAGTTGCTAGTAAGAACAATCATCAGAGTTCTAAAATATGATCAGATCACCAGTAAAAATTATTCAGTTTGTTATGATGTGTGGGATCGGATTAAGGTTGCATACTGAAAGCAAAAAAGACACCAGCAAGCCCAACCATACCTTCAATTATGTCATATGAACCTAACTAGGCCTGTAATATAAAAACTGCAATGAACACAAATCATTATAGAGAGCTACAAACTCCCAACCAGCCATCACAAGCAAGGTTCTTATGACTCATACTAGGAACATAAATGGGATTACGAACATAAATATATATATTGTGAAGATTTATCTTATAATACATACTATAATTAAAGTAATGATATTAGAAAATATGATTTTTAAAATATAAAATAATTTATATACTATCATTTTATTAAATTTTATATTTAAAAATATGTATTTCAATAAAATTTAATATATTATCTTATTTTTTTGTTTTAAATTTATCTATTAGCCCCTTAACTGTATAAATGAAATAAAAGAGAATTATTGTAAATAAATTTTAAAGTAAAATAACTTCATAAATTAAAATATTAATAAATATACTAACATATGGGGTGTTGCAAGTTAGTTATTCAATTTTTAATAAAAATTATTATATTATTAATTATATAAAGAAAATATTATTAACTAATTAGAATCTTAAATTGAACTTTTATTTTAAATTCATCTTATAAAATTAAAAGTATGAAATAGCATTATTATAATTAATTAAATATTAATTTTTATAATAACTAGAATCTTGATTTTAATAATTTTGATATGATTTCTTTAAGTAGTTAGATTCTTTAAATCCATTAGAAAATCTAATATTGATAATTAAATTCTTGATTTTTCTTATTAGCTGACAATTAAAATTTTATTTTTTGGATTTTTTTTATTAATTTGATTCCTAATCTTTGTAATTATCTAATCGAATAATACTATATATTTCAGAAAAAAATAATAATATTATTAGTTGATTACTAAATATTAATAGATAATGGTCTCTTATCTAATTATCTGTTAGTATCTTCAGATTGTTAGGATAATGATCTCTTATCTACTTACCTATTAATATTATAAGATTTATAGGATAAGGGTATTGTAGTCATAAAAATGGACCAAAACATTCATTACTTTTTAACTAAACAAATAAAATAAAGGTATGGAATTCTATAGTTTACATTAATATAAAAGATAATTATTTATAATGTTCAAAGATTATTCATAAAATAAATTTATTTTATAACAATTAAATTTCTGTATATAAAGATATTTAATTGCATCATTAATATATTATAGTCTTTTTATACAATTTTTATTTTATTTTTTGCTTTATAGTTACCAAAATCTCTTTGATTTAAACTCACTAATTATAGATAAGTTTTAGGATAATAGATAAGTCTAAAATGAAAGATAACATAATGAAACTAATTTTATTAAATGATAGTATAATCTGAGGTAATTAAATTACCCTTTCAAAATCCTACTAGAACTATCTTAAACATCTCCAAAATACACTCAAACTCTGAAACAAAAGGAGTCCTATATTGTAATAAAGTCCTATATCTTTATCTTAGTAAAGAAAATGAACCAAAAAATTTTATATCTTATAATAATAGGGACGAGAGGGGGCAACTACCTTCCCCCATCCCGCTCTCTTTTTTTTATAAATTCAAATTTAATATATTATTTTTAAAATATATTACAAATTGCCCCTCTCAATTTAAAGCTATTGAGAGACATATTTCTTCTGATATTCTAAAATTTGGGTTTAAATTCAAACATATTTGATCTATTTGTCTTCTACTTTCTATTCTTAAGGTTGCCATCAGGGATTCGATAGGGTAAGCTCAATCTTTCTTGATTAATTGTTTAGTGACTAGTTTATATCATTTCAATTTCAGTAGTTTTTTCTCAAAGCCTTCTTATTTTGTAGCAATCTGATAAAGCTTTTGCATTCATATTGAAAGAGAATCGTGTGGAGAAGTTTGCTAACTAGAAAAGTTAGAATACTTGGTGATTGGGCATTATTTTTTGGATGCTAAATGTCTAATGAAAAGGTATGCCAACAGAGATGGCTTGTCTGTTTGTGCATTCTTCACCTATAATGAGACAATATACTATCAATTGGCTTGGTCTAAACCAAAAGAACCAAATCAAAAAAAAAAATCCATTTAGTTTGGTTTGTTTGCATGTTTTTATAGTTTTGGTTTAGTTATCGTTTGAAAAATGAAAAACCGAATAATTTGATTCAGTTCTCGCCCCCCTACAGTAGAATCCTAGCTCCGCCTCTGCTTATAATACTTAATCTAATTATGATAAATAATAGATAAGTATGAGAAGCATACAAAAATTATGAGACACTTATCTAATTATAAGAATTAACCTGTTAGAATAGAACTTGTTAAAATAGAATAGATAGTCAAAAAAAAATTGGGCTGAAAAAATATTTAAAAATAGAATTTGCTTTTAATAGTAGTTGTAATTATAGTATGTAAGTGTATATATATGTTGACAACAAACAATTTTATCCATACAATACATACTCTCCGAAGCTGGGTCATGAAGAAGACCTTGTTGACATCTCACATGGGCACTTGGTCCCCATTACTAAATAACAGAACAAAGGTTCACTCCTTAAATATGCCGTGATCAAAGTGTTATTTTCAATATCAACAAACATTTTTTTTTATCAGTAAAAGTGTGTTATATATATAAATCAAGAAAAGAACTGTACAAATATACAATTTGAAGGGTAAAGAATACCCCAAAAGCTAACAAAAC
>JAUPMG010000017.1:15396673-15407048 GCA_031762675.1 Pachysandra terminalis | reverse complement strand
TATTATAATAGAACTCTTTTATTTTATTTTTATATTTAAGTATTTTTGAAGAGATTTAACTTATATAAAAATGAGAGAGTTCTAATAGAACTCAAAAAGGGTAATTTAGTTAAGAAAATGAACCGAAAAAATCAAGAATTTTTGTTAAGTAAAAACAAAGAAAAAATATTTATAGATAGAATTTGCTTTTAATGGTAGTATAAATATAAATATAGATTATTATCATTATTATTATTATTATTATTTTTTTTTTTTTTATACTTTGTTTTTGTTGCTTTTATAGTTAACGAAACATCTTAGATTTAAGCTCATTAACTCATAGATAAGTTTTAGGATAATAATAGATAGTCTAAAATAAAAGATAGGATAGAAAAGAGTAGGATAATAAAAACTAGGGTATTTTAGTAAAAAAATGGACCAAAAAAATACTTAACAATAGAATTTGCTTTTAATAGTAGTATACATATAGATATAGATATTATTGTACAATTTGATTAGAAGAGTAGTGTCTAATTAGGATACTAAAAAATAAGGGAAGAATCGAAAAAAAAAAAAAACTTTTGGGTAGGATAGTAATAACGTGTAATGTGTCTAATTATAAAAATATGGGGTATTTTAGTCAAAAAGAAGAGGAAGTAGGGTACTAAAAATAGGGGTATTCTAGTCCAAAAAAAAATTATAGAAAAAATTCTTAAAAATACATTTTGCTTTTAATAGTAGTATATATATACTTCGTCCCCATTATTAAACAACAAAGGAAAGAAATGTTCTATTTTCTTTCTTTCATTCATTCGTTTTTAAATATTGAGTGATCAAAGTGTTATTTTCAATTTCATCAAGCATTGTATTTTAGAAAATCCCAAGTTTTAAACATACCAATTTGAAGTTTGAGCAAAAGGAAACCACTTCTTGTCAATTTTCCATCAAGAAGGAATTGTAGTCCTCTTATTCAAGTCCCAATCATATGAGATCTTGAATAGGCAAAATCTTCTATGTTACCCTCTTTGCTTTATGCATCATGCATATCTTTTGGTTAGTCCCATAGATCCTTCAGAATGTAATATAAATACAAACCCATATCTCATCATGGGACCTATCCAGAGGGGTCCCTAATCTTCCGGCCTCTCCCGAGGGTCCCTTATGAGCTAAATTGTCTGAATTGACCATATCATCATTCTGTCACACAGAACCAAGCAACTAAACCTGGTGAGGCAGACAAAATGTACAGCACTTGACAGTGGTAGTTATTACCTGCCACAATGTTAATGGGTTCTAAACCTGGATTCAATCCACAAAGTCAATGCTGCAGCTAAATATACAACTGGCAAAACAGGCTACAATGGGCTAAAGCCATTATAAAACCTTTTAATGGTACCAGAACACCTACAACAAAGGGCAAAACAGATTCAAGCTCAAAACAGCTCTGGCATGTACACCAAAGAGTTCTTGATGAAAACCTAAAAAATAACTTTTTCCCCCACAAAATGGGCAACTGGATCATAAAAACCAAAGTAATATTTCAAATGAAGAAATCATAAACAATATAACCCTCAAGAAATCCATTCATAAATGCATGTTTATCGATAAATGGGTACATATAGAAGTTCAAAATTACTGCTTACATAGAAGAAGTTCCAAACCACTACAGATTGGGGGATCACTATTGCCCTAAGCACAATGAAATGAAAAACACTTTCTGAAAGGTCCTGCTAAAAATAACAATTCAGATCA
This sequence comes from Pachysandra terminalis, assembly GCA_031762675.1. NCBI lineage: Eukaryota > Viridiplantae > Streptophyta > Magnoliopsida > Buxales > Buxaceae > Pachysandra > Pachysandra terminalis. Next base: position 15,405,317 of record JAUPMG010000017.1, on the reverse strand, counting down.
GCATAACATTGCATAGCAGGGCAGTGAACAACAGCAACCTGCATTGCGACGATTGTCGCCAAGTTTATAGAAATCACAACTTCTCTTATTCGACAACTAACAGCATCATCAGTCAGTATTTTCCACCTAATTAGTGAATACATGAATGACTTGGTGAAAAGAGCTGATTTCATCCAACAACAATACCCGTTCGGCACTTTTCCATTAAGCCAGAGCTTCTCCACTTCCATCTTCACTGAATAAATGACTCCACATCACCAACGCATAAATCATCACCATCTTCACCTGCAAAAGTATAGATCGTTTTGGGTTTTATTAAATTCTAGTGTACATGACAGGGACCACTGTAACACAAGAATTCTCTTTGTAATCAGATAGCCGTCCTTCTAAGTAGTAGCATAAGAAAACCATGTTCCTGCTCTAGCATCTTTTCTTTCTTCCTTTTTTTTTTCCTTTGTTTTTCCTCCGAGTTCCTGCTCTAGCATTGTTTCTTTCTTCCTTTTTTTTTCTCTTTGTTTTTCCTCCATTTGACATTTTTTCAGTCCCTAATTGAGTCCCTCCTCTTTTTTTTTTTTTTTTTCCTTTTTGTCCTTTTTTTTCCTCCCCACAAAATGGTAAACTTCACTAATGCTGATCACCAAGGCAGCCAATCCAAGCCAAAGCCCATCCAAATTAAGTCGACTGGAACCTGTGAACTCAGAAAGTGGCAATCAGATAGACAAGGAACCATAAATCACATAAAAGTAGCTTTCCACTCCTCATTCAGTGTCTGACAACCAATCATGCAGTTTATCATCTATTAACCAAAGCCAAGAGGCCATGAGTAATATCATCCTCTAGCCATGAAGCCGAAAGTGGTACCTTGTCTCTTGAGGGAAAAGGGTATGCTTTGTGGAAGGAGCACCCTTTTCTTCTTGTCCGTCTTGGAATTTCGGTATCTGCTTCAAACAGTCTGAACAAAGCAAGTCTAGACAAAATGTCTCCTCATACTCACTGTCATTGATGCACCATCCACACTGGACACAGCGTGCAATGCAAAGTGTGCATGCCCTGCATAACGGAGAATCATGCTGTTTACCTTGGCAACTCTCTGCCGGGCAATCATAGACTAGCCTCAAGTTCTGGCATCTCGGACACATCTCAATATCAATGGCACGGTCATCGTCACAAGACAAATACAAGTGCCCCCTGTGATAATAATGTGGCTTGTGAGCATTGAGCTGCAGCTGGTTCTCTGCATCCAATAAGAACTTCAGCTCTTCAAAGTGCTTTTGTGTGACACCATAAAGCCCACCAATCCTTATGAGCTTTATCCCTGGCGTTCCTGAAGACTTAAAAGCCTTTAAGTTATTCACAATGCCCTCAACACTGAGTCTTGTACATCCTGGCACACTCAGCTGCATTGAAGAAAAAAAAAATACTTTTTCAGGCTTTCAAATTAGAAACAGAATACCAACTAGACATGAGTTAAAAAAAAATCCATATTTCAAGCAAATACAAAGGTAAGTGAAAAAGAGGAGGGCAAACTGTAATTAAGGAACTTCCAAACAATCAAGCATCAAATGAATCACCAAAAAAGGAAAACTGATAGATAAACTCAATTGAAACCTATCTTCATCCTAAAGGAAGGCATACACAAGAGTCTTTGCATTATTTCATTATATTAGAATCTTTTAGACAGTCAACTGATGTAAAACATCACCAATAAAATTGTACGACACTAACAACTTTGTTGCAGAGGTTCATACACAAAATCAAATGTGGCAATGATATACAAACTACAATGCGCATTTCTTATAGTTAACTTGGCTTTAAATATAAAGGGGAAAACGAAAAAGGGTAAATAATTTCTTGAGTGAGTTAAGAGTTATAACCCTACTGTTTAATTTCATTCCCTAAGAAACTGTTCTAACATGGTAAATAATTTCTTGAGTGAGTTAAGAGTTATAACCCTACTGTTTAATTTCATTCCCCAAGAAACTATTCTAACATTTCACAGCATAGCACTTCAGAAGAGAAAATGAATGTATTGTAATATATAAAGGGCCAATGAAGTGTCATGGTCTATAATTAAAATTTCATTTTACCTTTATGAACTGAAAACAGAAAGGGAAAATTTGCTGAGTTAAGAATTATAACCCTACTGTTTAATTTCATTCCCTAAGAAACTGTTCTAACATTTTACAGCATAGCACTTCAGACAAGAAATTGCATGTATTGTAAAGGTAAATGTTCATTTTGCCTTTATGAACTGAAAACAGAAAGGGAACAGCCATGTCATGTTAAAGGTGTGAGAATTCTGATACAAAAGAATCCAACATTTATTTCCTAAAGCAGAAAAGGGACCTAAGTTATTCAAAAAACGCAAGTAAACCAAACAAGAAAACGAGATAGATCGTGATAACATGATAAATAACACATATATACAGTTACAATGATTCAGGGATCAATTCAGTACTGACATCAATTATATGAATACTTTAATTTCTCAGATACAAACCTTTGTTAGTCGCAGGTTGCTTTCAAGCAAGCGCTTAAGACCATCATCAGTGATCCTTGGGCACTCCACCAGACTCAAGCATTCAAGCTTTCCTTTAGCCCTTCTAGCCAACTGCAAAAGAGCATCATCGGTGATCTTCTCATTCAATGGCTGATCTATGTGAATGTTCTTCCATAGAAAGGGATCGTTCTGCACGGCATCACGAAAAGATTTGCAAGATCTTTCAATAGAAAGAAGATCCTGCACGCCCAGATAATAAAGTGTGAATAGCAATGCCTCGTGTGGAGCTCCTTCTCCATCGGAACAACTACTGGTTCCCTCCTGGAATTCTTCGCTCTTACGGTTAGAACACCGACCATCTTCCTCACCGATACTCAGAAAATCTTCTACGTTGCAATCCGATACACACCCAGCATGACACAATCCATTCGCTAATTCCTTCTCTTTTACCCAGTAATCAGATGATGCAGATCTACCAACTGAATTCAATTTCTCAATACTTCCAGTACTCCCCGGCTCAGCTTGTACCTTCATATCCCTGTTTAAAGTAAATTTAAGACCAGCAACCAATTGATAATCTCCTTTCTTTGCCTCAATTTCATCCGTCCTGAAGCAATCAGCATCGACTTCCATATCTTCAAGCCAACCCGTTATTGCCGTAAAAGTAGATCTTATGTCCATGCCAAAAGGATCGGAAGGCAAGAGATCAAGAATATCATTGGAGACTGGTTCACGAGAGAATCCCCAATCAGCTCTATCCCTTCTATAATCATAAGAATCCTCAATTTCCCAGTTGCAACGTCGAGGCCTGCCCAAGCCATCCACATTCATATCTGCAATACCATCCATAACATAACCATTCGAGACCCTAATGGAGGATACTATGTTGTCTTCGGACGGATTACAAGGAAAGATTGGACGATGAGAGAAATTCAAGGTCATCCTGTATTTCGATCAAACAGAAATTTATAATTCCTAGCCTAATAGGCCTAACAAAAATGTCAATCTAACTCTTTCCTTCGACAGATGTAAGAACCCTAGATTACGACGAGGGACGAAATCTAAATCCTAAAAGATCCGACAAGAAAAACCCTCGATTCTGGATAGCAAACAAAAATAAAGCACCAAAAATCTCACCGAGTTTCTTGATTCAGAACTTAATCACAGTTATAACAGATCAAAGAACGGAAAGAACAAAACCCTAGATTTTAAACTAAAAACAAAGACAATAGGATAGAACTTTTCTTTTTCTTTTCACCTAATCAAACAAGGGTTACAACGAAATCCCAGTCGGGGAAAAAAACAGATACGTAGATCGAATGAGGAAAAAAAAACACAGACCTTTTTTTTTTTTTAATTTTCCTTTTTGCGAAGAACACCAACTCGAATCAATCGACAGATAGAAATCAATCCTCGTTCCAAGTCCCTGAATAGCGAATCCTCTCAGATTTCGGAGAACGAAAACACAAATTCTCGATCGAATCCGATCGAAATAGCAATTAATCGACTGATCAATTGCTGAGAAAAGAAAACGAAAGAATTAGAACAAATCCAAGAGGAGACGAGAGAGAGGAAGAGGTGATGAGAGAGGAAAGAGGAGAGAGAGACAAAAATAGAAATAAAAGACGAAGAGAGAGAGGGAAACTGAAATTGCTAAAAATTAGTAGAGCGCGAGTAGGGGTAAAGAAAAGGACACGTGTCGGGTTCTGGGGATATTTACTCGACCTTCGCTATAAGATGTGGCGCGGGACCTCTTTCCTTAATTCCCTCCCAATCTCAATCTCTCTCTATAAAGACTAGTCCTTCCCTTATACTACTGCCCTAATTTCTCGGTTCGGCTCTCACCCGAACCACCATTCAAAGTCTCCAAACCCGAAATCCACGCGCTTTTATCCTTGATGCTTCTACAGCTTGATCAGATGGATATCAAGTACATTAGGGTAGGTTGATGATAAAATGATTCAGATCTGACGGCTTTGGAAGTGTCATGGCAAAGTTTGAGTGTAGGTGCTTCGCACAGTAAAATCATAAATGTATTAGAGTTAGATTAATGTGGCTTTGGGTGGTTTAACGTTTAAGCCATCTTTACTTGTGATTGGAAAAAAAATAATGTTAAGAGTTATCGGTTTTAATTGGTGGCTTTGGGTGGTTTAACGTTTAAGCCATCTTTACTTGTGATTGGAAAAAAAATAATGTTAAAAGAGTTATCGGTTTTAATTGGGATCGGACGATCCTAATTAAGGATCAAGCTCTTTCACTTTGGTTGATGTGGGTCCCCTTACATGGCTTAGATTCTAATAACATCTAATAAATAATTGCGTTATTATATCTAATCTCATTGATTACAATTATACTCCTCTTACCATGACCCTCATGCAACCGACCAATCAAGTTGAGCTCGATGTAACTTATAATATGAAGCGCGGTGTACCCCTGCTAGTTGAGCTAACCGGTGTAATTGACCCAATCTACTTTTGATCATCACATATGAGAGTTATCTTGATCTATATTTAGTGTAAAAATGAACTATTGAACTAGTGGCTTCTTTCTTGTTGAGCAAGAAAGTAAAGAGGAATATGTTGTTGATGACATAAGTGTTTAAAATGCTTGAATGAAGGTAGGGTAGGGAAAACATCTGCTTTTGGGTAATCCACCCCTACAAGGCTTTTCATCACATCAAGTCTTCCTGTTTTTGTGGAATTATTTTATTCCACTTCTACTCTTTATAGAGGAATAAGAGAAACATAATTGAGCAATTGGATTGGAATATCAAAAATCTTTTATGGATTGAAAAAAGGGAACTAAAAGGAAGGGCTTTGTGAAAAAGAGATTTGAATCAAAGCCGTTGCTTAGAAATTGCATTTTGTGAGAAAATTTAGTTAAAAGGATACTCTTAATACCTTATTTTAGATTAGATAGTTATTTTTGTATTTTTAAAAAATATATAGCATAAATAAAAGGATAATTTTGTCATTTTAAAAGTTTCAACTAAATTTATAACCTAACTGTTTCCGATAAATATGCAATTTTTAGAAGCAACCACACTCCTTCACCAAAATAAGTTTCCAAACGAAGAAAAAAAAAAAAAAAACAAACATATAACATAAATAAAAGGGTAATTTTGTCATTTTAAAAGTTTCACCTAAATTTATAACGTTCCTACAAATACAGTTTTTAGAAACAATTTCACTCATGCTTCACCAAATTAAGCTTCCAAAAGAAGCTCCTTCATCCAAAATAGCTTTTTAAAGTGTCACCAAACACTCATTCCCACAAATGCATGCTTCATCAAAATAAGCTTCCAAAAGAAGCTCCTTCATCCAAAATAGCTTTTTAAAGTGTCACCAAACACTCACCCATTCGGTACGAAGCCCTTTCAGGTCTAGGAAGGGTTTCCTGGCCCTTTGTTGCCCCAAACGGGACTTTATTCAGTGCTTTAGGTATTAGCCATTCAGTTCAGTTGATTTGTTAAAATTATAGCAATGTTTAGAGTAAGTGATTGGGTCCCACCATGATTCAGGTTTCCAAGTCCTGTAGGTGGTCTACTGGTCCTGCAATGTTTAAAGCCTCATCATACACAGTATTTCATTACCTACCAAACCACATACATTTTCTTAATGAACAACCAACCAAGATTACAGTAACCTACTTCTTCTAGCTTACAATGATATCCTCCTCTCCTCCTCTTCCTCCTCATTTATTTATTATTTTTTTTGAAAAAATAAAAACAAGGATAGGTAGATGTAAATAAGCTGCGATGGGGATATCATATAGATCTATTACAGATAAATCCCCAACATAAACCCCAGCTTACACTAAAATTGGGAGATTATAAATCAACAAATCAAGACAAGGAAGGTGGGATCCATATATAGCCATGTGTTTGCACGTAACCGGCTTTCGCCAGCAGCTCGTCTGCTTCAACTGGACCTCGGCTTCCCGGTTTGTATGGAAGTGGCTTCAGTTCACCATCATCAATCCTGTGCAGCAAAGGAGTGAAGATCTCCCAGGCGACCTATCGATAGCAAAATAACAAATTATTTATTTGCGAATCAGTGTGTATTCAGATTCCTATCAAAGATAGAATGTATATTACCTTCAACTCATCTCTGCGAACAAAGTGCTGCTGATCGCCTCGTATCCTGCAGTACCGGGTCCAAGTCTCATTAATTATTAACTCATCAAGATCCAGCAATAATAATAAACACAGTAAAAAGAAGTTCAAAACAATGCACACAGATATAAGTGGTTCGGCAAAGCCTACATCCACAGGCGAGAAGAAATTTTCCACTATGTCAAAAAAAGAATTGGGGGTTACAACTTATACTCCTACCCGATATATAGGACACATCCCCAATATACCCTTACAGTACCGAGGGGAGCTCCGCTCCCGCACCCCCTAACCCCATGGTACTGACCCGGCACAACAAGTTACCCGTGACCCGGAGAGGGACCTCTCCCCATGGGGCCCCTCAAGTCCCTCTCCCTTGGATCTAGAGACTAGTGAATATGAGCCACCCACTATCTCTAACAATTAGCTTTTTTCAAGTTGGGAAACTTCTATATTTAATAGGCAACGTGTACAACATCACAGGATTAAAGAGTATTTGGAGGATATGGAGTTAAGAGCATACGTGTCAAGAATTAGCCGCTCATAAGCCTCTGGAATAGTAACACCTTGATAGCGTTGCCAGTAGGACAAGTCTAGTTCACTTTGAATAGTTGACATTTCCAGCCCTGGTTGTTTGACCTGCAAGAGGGAGATCATAGATGTCATTGGCTCCTCTTTAAGATTTAAGTTCGGCAAATGTAATCAGAAGTTGTGGAAAACAAAATACAGGGGGAAAAAAAAATGGTTCTGTTAAACTACGTTAGTTAGAATTTAGGTGTGAGAAAAGAAAGTTGCAGGAGCCCAAAAAAAGAAAAGAAAAGAAAAAGTTATTTTCTCAATCCTTAATTAAGAATTTTCGTGAGAATTGAACTTTCCCAGATGGTAGAAAGTTGATAAAAAAAGTTGGGGAGAAAAAATACGGGCATCTTTTTGGGGGATAAATTAGGAAAGAAAAAAGCAACAATTATCAACTTTCTAGAAAGATTTTGAGCAAAAACTTGGAAGATGGATTTTGACTAATCTTGGAGTGTAGCAGAAATTCATTCTCTAACAAAGTTTGATTTTCTCACAAACCAAATGCACATGGGACCCACACAATTCGAGAAAACCAACCTCCTCGCATCTTTTCTCGAATGAAGCTTTAATGTTCAAAGCCGTTTAGAAGGAGTCCTAAAGCTACAAGTTCTCCAACACAAATATATGCAACACAATATAAAATGGTAAGTTTACCCACAAAATAAAGAAGGAAGCCCCCTTTAAATGTCAAACATGGACATTGCATATTTTTTTGATCATTAACATGGACATTGAATATCAACAATGTTAAAACTATGCCACCACTTATGAGTAACTGAGTTCTCAAATTTGAGGAAAAAAAAAAACAAGGTGTTACAATGGGCAATGGTTTTTATTCTCATTCCCTTCTTGCTAGCTGAACATCATTTTAGTGGAGGCATGAATTTTTCCAAAAAAAGAATTCGTACAGTTCATTCGCAGAAGCATGTCAAATGACGCCTAAGCATATTTTTCCAAATGTAAAGCACTTGAACTTTATGATTTGGTAATGATAATTAAAGTTAAAGCTATAAGAGTGTCATTGTTCAGTTTAAATGGTTTCTCCACTTCAGATCTCTTTGATAACCACAAGTTAAACAACTGGATTATCAAGTTTACACGGGTTAAACAAAGCATATCCTGAACCACCATTAGACAAGCACAGAACAGAATGGTAACATTCAGTGCAGAAAATTATAATGGCTAACTGCATAGGGCAAACTTACTTGGACGGGATCATCAAATAACAATTTTCATAATTTCCAGGCTATCATCAAACAAACACAGAATAGAAGCCTCACTTCAACAAGAAAGTTATAGGCCAACCATCCAGGGCAGTCTTAATTGACCCAAACATCAAATAAACAATTTTCTCTATGCCCCTAAACATGTTGAAAGGGCATTTCCAAAAATAGTCCAGCAGTAAATAACCATAATTTAGAATTTCAGCAAGTGAAGGCAAACAAACATGAAATGTT
>JAUPMG010000017.1:15375556-15389830 GCA_031762675.1 Pachysandra terminalis | reverse complement strand
ATACTAGAAAGTTTCTAAAAAAAATATTAGGTATTAGAGATTATTAGTTTTTGACTATGGAACTCGTTCCTTGAAAAACTATTAATTATTAGAGGTTATTATGTTTATATAAAGTATTAGTTATTAGAGGGTCAACTGTACTACTGTAGTTGCTACATGGGATAGCAAGGTAACAGCATTACAACGAACAAGCCATTAAACTGACATCATGTGATTTTTCATGCATAGAATGTGTTATAGGCAGTGTTCTAAATTACCTTGGTTTATGTCATTTTGCTACTGCTCGAGTTAAGCTTGATTTAGAAATTGAAAAATAGATTTCATTAGACGAAGGAAAGAAAAATTTAAAACCATACATTTGAAGATATCACCAGGAACATCCTTGAATTGAACACGAATTTCTGCCTTTCTGGAATTTAATGCTTTCCCTGCCTTGAGTATAAAAGGTACGCCTGCAAAATATGGTTTGTGGTTTTAGTAATTACAATGTGAATGGAACTTAAATTTCATATTAATTCCATGTGTAACAAATACATAGAAATAATGACTGTCATATTTGAGTCTATGCATAAGAAATAAAAGCATATTTTGCTTCTGGCAGATACATCGGCTGGGGACTTTCCTAGTTCAGGACTCCATTTAAAGAAGACTACAATTTTGGATCAGTAAATAAATTTATTAAGAAGAAATAATCATAAAAAAATTACATTATGGTTTTTAGAAGTGAAAACTATGGTTTTTAGTAGTGAAAATGGGAACGTTACATAAATTAAACCTTTTGAAATCAGAGATTGTTCTGAATCCAATGCATAGTAGAAATAACACAAGGACCATCAAGTTTTGGTCGGGTACAAGATCCTGTTCCGACATCCCAATCAGTCAAAAATCATATCTTCGGCCAGATTATGTGTATTTAAATCATTTCTGACCAACACCATCCAGGTGTTTTCTGGTCTTCCTCTCTTTCTTTTAGAACCTTTAATACACACCCTTTCATACCTTCTGATAGGCGCCTCCTAGGTACTTATTTTACATGCCCAAACCACCTTAATCTACTTTCCCTTATTTCTCTTGTTTGGGATACTCCTAGATAGGGGTGTACAATGTGCCGGGCAGGCCATGCTGTGCCCATTCTCGGATAGGGTCACAATGTGCCGTGCCAGTGCCCCAGGCCAGGAAATCTCTGTCCAGCATGGCACGACCTATGAACCGTGCCTCGCCTACTCCTAGACACTCAAATTGTTGCTTAATATTCTACTCCATACCATATATCATAGCAAGCCTAATAACTGTCCTATAAAATTTTCCTTTTAACTTGAGTGGAATGCATTGATCACACAACACCCTAGAAGCACTTCTTCACTTAAGCCATCCATCTCTAGTTCTATACGCAACATCCTCGTCAATATCTCCCTCTTTATAAATAACTGATCCAAGATAACGGAAACGATTACTTTTGGGAATCTACTGATTCTCCATTCTTATCATTGCTTCACCCCTGCTACCTTTGTGCTAAAGTTACAATCCACTTTTTGCGCTAAACTTACAATCTACCTTTTGTGCTAAAGTTACATTCCACATACGCCATCTTTATTTATTTTGAAACCTATCGATTCCAAGGTATCCTTTTAGAAATCTAGCTTTACATTTACTTTCTCTCTAGTTTGGTCCACCAAAACAATTTCATCTGCAGATAACATACGCCAAGGCACTTCCTCTTGAAAATGAGTTGTCAATTCATCCATAATTAAAGGAAAAAGATAAAAGACTAGTAAATGTAAGCTAATTGTTACTGGACACTCATATATCTTACTGCCAACTTTTCTTACCCTAATTAATGCTCCCTTATGCATGTCCTTAATGATATCAATTTATCTAGGTGTTACTCCTTTCCTGCCCAAAACTCACCAACTATATCTCTAGGCACTCTATCATATGCTTTATCTAAATCAATAAAAACCATATGAAGGATTATCCTCTTCTACGTATATCAAATACACAGCACATTTTTCTGTTCGCAGATTCAGATTTCATTTTTCAAATGAGCAGGGGCGGAGCCAGGGGGGGGGCCGGGGGGGAGCCCGGGGGGCAATGCCCCCCCCCCCCCCCCCAAAGTCCTGAGAAATTGCTATAGCTGTGCTACTCCACTCATCTTGAGTGGAGCAGCGCTGCATAGTGGCCCCCCCTAAGATTTTGTTTTTCTGTTACGGTCTTATCCTTCTAAAAATTACAATTCAGATTATGTAATTTTTAGAATTACAAGTTTACCTCCCATTTTTTATAAATAGCTGTTTAAAGTTTTACATATTACATTCTATACATATATTTTAATAAAATTAAGAATCTATACCTATTTATTTTTATATATATTTGTTCATACTCAACATTTATATTTTGTGCAAATAACCTCTCTGCCTTTTTTTTTCTTTTAATCTTTTTATTTGAAGCCTTACCCTTATATTTTGCTATATTTTTACTTTCTTTTAGTGATTGATTTATTTTTATTTATATTTTATATTTGTATTCTTCATTTTAAAAATTCTTTTACAACCATATTCTTGTAATTAAAAAGATTTTATTGTCATTATTCTATAAATAAATGTGATCAAGCAACCTTGATCTTAATAATTCTTACTTCTTAAAATTAAATAATATACACTTTTTAATTAATTAAATAAAAAATAAAATTATTTGTTATTTATTCCATTTTTCATACATAAAGTATTCTTTTACAAGAAAAACCTTACCTTTAGAAAAATGTTAAAAACATCCATTTAAAATATTGAATTAGAAGCCTATTGAGATAGATTTTAAGCCGATAAATTGTTCGGAGAACCTCAATTGTTATTGTGTATAGTGAATTCCATTTCAATTAACTCAAAAATATTTGTCACATGGCAAAAATGGTTCTCTTAAGCCTAATATCTTCGCAAAATTTAAAAATATTATAAAATTAACATATAACATAAAAAATATTTTGTATATTTACTATTGAGTAATGACGTTTATTTATGTAATATATTATTCACATAATTTATCCAGAGAGTTTGATTCTAAACTAAATATTCAGAATTGCTTTCATAATTTCTCAATGTTTGAGCAGCTAAAATCAAGATTCGGCCAGGACAGGCCCGGTCCCAAGCCACGATACAATTGTTGTATTGTGAGACTCTGGATCGGATCGGTACAAGCAATACCGATACAGACCAGTCGATACAACTGGTCCATTGACCGGTACAATTGGTACAATCGATCCAGTGTTTCTTTTTTAATTTAAAAATTGGACGGACCAAACCAGTATCGATCTGGACCAGTCTGGCGACCCATACCGCCAGTCCGACAGCTGGTCTTGCGGATCAAAATTTTTTTTTTTAATTTTAAAAAAAATAGGCAGTCCTCTTTTTGTACCGGATCCGAACCAGGATCGACTGGGACCAATCCGATCCCCGATCCCGATAATTTAAACCTTGGCTAAAATAGGTTAGACAGATTATAGTATTTTTTTCGTTGTTTCTAATTTGGTACAGCCCCCCCAAGAAACATTTTTTGGCTCCGCCCCTGCACATGAGTAAAGAAATTTTACCAAGAAGAAACAAGGGGTCAGAAAAAATAATTGTGGCTTTAATTGTGAAAATGGGAATGGAACATAAACTTTTGGAATCTGAGATTGTACTTAATCCAATGCACAATAGATATGTAGATACAAAGAACATTAAGCTCGAGTCTAGACATTCTTGCTACTGGAAGATTCAGATTTAATTTTTCAGATCAGCAAAGAAATCTGTCAAGAAGAAATAAAGAGAACCAGTGAAACCATTTGGATTCAAAAAGAGCACGTTTTGCTCTGGCTGATTCAGATAAGTAAAGAACATATGTTAAGAAGAAATAAAGAGAATCAGTGCAATTATTAAATTCCTATCATACCTTCCCATCTTTCATTGTGTATATGTAGAATAGCAGTTGCAAAAGTCGGAGTATTTGAGTTGTCGGGAACTGTTGGGTCATTAGTATAGCCCTCGTACTGTCCAAGAACAACATCTTCAGATTTTATGGGCAGTACCGATTGGAGAACCTGTAATTGCACATCACTATCATCAAGTGGTGGAGGAAATGGGCATATCTAAGATTCATAACGTAACAACTATGTAGGAAATATCAAGGCTCTCGTAGAAAAGAACTTTCTGTTAGTTTAAGGTGCATGGCATATGCATCTTTTACATCTAATTCATGTTTAAATCATGTTTCTTGTGATCTATTGTGTTTATTCAAAAACATCTTCCTCACAATGAAATAAAAAAAGAAAAGAAAAGAAAAAAGTGGCACGACATTGCACTATCCTATTAGTTAAAGATAATGACTAATTATGATGAAAGTGACAGCATTAACATTTAGTAGATGATGGCAGCATTAAACAAGTACCTTCACTTTTTCATCCCGGATGTGCTCTGGTTGAAGAGAAACAGGCTTTTCCATGGCAACAAGGCACAGAACCTGCAATTGGTAGGAAAAAAGAAAGAAAAGAAATGACTTTTCATTATAAAAGAACAAATTCGCCTTTCGTGTATCAACAAACACTGATCACTCATGGAAAAACAAGTCATATTCTCACAATATCTGAAGAAAAGGTTCAACTACTTCTGGTAGCAAGTGCATTATGTATTAGCACTATACATATATTATAACGGTTATTATGTAGCATAAGGAGGGAAATACTAAGCTAGCATAACAAATAGATAATACTTGACGGAAAAAAAAATGAATAACAAATAGAAAATGAACTCAATTATTGTTAAATTTTGTACTTGGTAACCGTGTTAAACTGATTTATATTAGAATAACTATATTAAATAGAGGATACACTTATGCACCAGCTAGGGCATATATCAGGCATATAGTGCCAAATTGAATCAAATTAAAAAAAAAAAAATAGAACAATTCAGCCTTTATCTGGTTGCAACTTGCAAGATGAAATAGATTAATACTTGGTGGTTGTTGAAGATACAATCTTAGAATTTAATACTTTATTTGTCACTTAACCTTATGTGTTCTTACCTGCATTAGATGATTTTGAATGATGTCACGAATGATTCTGCAAAAACATAAAAGCATGTTTACTTGTCAAACTTCATACAATTATTTCATTTTAAATAATATACAAGCTCTACATTGGTAAGTGTAACAAAATTCAGACAATCACTCTTCTAGCCAACAGAAAAACAAGGGATAGAATCACTGGGGGAAAATATAAAATCAGCATAAAGCAAACCAAATTGAATAGACAAGATCTTTTGCTAAATAATGACAGTTGGTGCTTACAAACATTAAGGCCTTGATTTTTCTCCTCACCACCTATTCACACTACAAATTCTTAAACATACAAGAATGTCATCTCCTACAGAAAGCATACCCGTATTCATCAAAATATCCACCACGTCCCTCAGTTCCAAAATCCTCCCTGAATACAATCTGCAAAAAGGGATATAAACAATGAAACAGGTAACATACTGATGGTCATGATATAAAAAGTGCTTATGTTTCCATAAAATGACGGGTTTGGTTCAAGTTAAATGGCACTTGAACCTTATCAGTAGTATTTCATGTATACGATCTAAACTCTGGTTCACTACTGCTGAATAGCTTTCAAATATCAAATCTAATCACCAGAAGAAGAAATTTACCTGTATGTTTTCAATGTTGTCACGGTTCCATAGGGGTAAAAAGAAGCGATTTGCAAAACGAAGAACCAACTGCAAATTCAAGTCAAATGGGAAGGTGATAAGCACAATGTTTCAGAAACTAGATACAGAAAGATTGAACTCTAAGTGGCCATATCTTACTAAGTTCTGCACTAGTTCCTTCCCCAAATAGTGATCAATACGGTAGATCTGATGTTCACTAAATAACTCCCCAATCTGAGTGCTGAGTTCCTCTGCAGAGTCAAGATCTTTGCCAAAAGGCTTCTCAATAACAATCCGAGTCCATCCACCAAGATCGGCTGAAATGAACAAACTCATGAAGACCCACATTAGGTGTTTTAAACTGCTATCATGCAAGCCCCAGTCTATATAATATTCTTTAGCATCATGAATGATCTGGACTAAACAAAAATAAGCATATTTAAGAGGAACATTAGTTTAATATTGTCATATAGGTAACAATATTGCAGATCATAAATGAAATGAATAATAACTTCCAAAAGTTGATATTAAGTGAGAAATATTGAAGACCTGATGCTACAGTGTTCTACTCAGTTCAAGTATATTTACTATTGTGTGTAACAACAGCAACATCAACAACAAGAACAATGCCTAATCACAAAAAGTTGGGGTCTACAATGTGAATCCTGTTCTGCCATTCCACAACCTGTAAAAAGGCTATTGTTGTTGTAGAATTATGTATGATCATGTATGCAAATCTAGAATTGTGTATAACCTAACACATTATATACCTCCCAAATTTAAGCAACAATACAAATAAGAAAAATCGCTATTGCTGTCCGTCTTAGGTCAACAACTACGTAAATAAAATCTACAACCTGTCTCTCAAAGTGAATCAGTGATGAATGGCATTCCACCACAGTGCAGTACCTCTACATGAAAAAAACAATTAAGAATCTTAACGTTATTTCACAGAGGTAAGCTAAGGCTCTTCAGCAGATCAATAATTGTGCCATATTGATCACATTGAAAGTAAAACCGGCCATTGGTGTCCTTTGATCTAGAGTTGAACAAGGCTGCCTTTTCTTTATTTATCATTTTATAGAATGTGTTGCCAACTAAACCCTCTTTGCCGTACAAGCATATGCAGAATTAGTAATTAACGATCACAACGAATATACCTTTATAGTATTCATTTTCTATGTGGACCCTAGGGTTCCTATAGTCACTGTCAAACAATATTTAGTAATAACATTCAAGGAAGTGATTTAGCATTTAACTGAGCAAGTATCCAAATATTTCCTGATTGACAATTTTATCTCAAATGGCCCTTTAACACCTTTCTTCTCAAAGTGCTATAAGTTATAAAGCATAGAAAAATAATTCCATAGTGAAGCAGCCTTATCCCATAAGATTCCATCCAAGGACATAAGATATTGGCTTTGTATAGAAATGGTACGGCCTTATGCAATATATCTGGAGAACCTAACGATTTCTTTGGAATGCATCAATTAAGTTGAAAGGACAATGTGTTCATTACCAAATTAATAAATAGATGATACTAGTCTAAACACATTGCAGATAGGGCTTGAAATATCCAAGTCTTTGACAAAAAACTTACATTTATTCATACAAAAATGCCTGATCATTCTACAGACAGATGGATATACTGATGGAGGAAGTGCGAGATAAAAGAGTCTCCTAGATGATCCTTCTTGACTGTTTTTTGACAACTCGTGCTCAGAAATTTCTTTATCCAATAATCGGAAACCCTCTTCAGCATCATAAGAACCACTAACATATTTGATCTACGCCAAAAAGTAATAAACAAAGCAATTGTGAGTTACTAAATGAAAACATGATGGTAAATGAAAAGCAAATGATTAGAGAGAAACAGCTTACTCACCAATTGCAAAAACTTTGATACGTCGTCTGAATGCTCAGATGAAGCTCCCCTTCCATGGATAAGAAATCTGCAGATTTTTCAGATTTCAATAGGTCAATATCAGTGGCGATGCACATTGGAGCTATCACTGAAAGAAACTAGTCAAACTGAACACAATTTTGTTACAATCTGAGAACAAACAGAGAAGAGGATCAGATCATGCAACAGAAGAAATCAACATAAATCCAACAGAGATACAAAACAATTGTGTGATCTTCTCATTCCAAATTTTCAAATGAATCATAGGTACATTTCTTATATAACTCATAAACAGAAAAGTGAACACCTATGTTATAATTTTACAGGCATTCAAATACCATAACTCAGGCTTCATAGTAATTAAGCAAGCAAAAGAATGTAAGGAATCTCACCCACGTATGCGATCTCTCAATTCATCATCTGAAATTTTGGTCCGTGCATAACCAAAAATGTGAACTTCATTTGATTGTAGGAATCCCTGCATAACCAATTTTGAATCAGTATATAGATGCAAGGCTCTTCATACTAAACAGGAGAATCTCCACTAGCAAACAAAACACAATATGGATTTCCATATTGATTAATGACGAACGAAATCTTCTGCAAAAAGTAGGTGTAATTCTCAAGGTTGAGAAGAGAAATCCGCAGATAATATCAATGCAAATGTGGTCAGAGGTTCTTAAATAGACTGAAGGAACTCATCCACTGGGAGAAGCATTGGATGCTCAAATATTCATGAAGTTTGGCATGAAACATTACCGGTCTTTCTGAGATAGTTCTGGTCTAATTCTATGCCCAAATAACGAAACCTAAACATATAATGCCGAAAATATTACCATGCCCATACATAATACCAAAGCATTTTAATCAAAGCCTATAGGACCCCCTTCCGTGACTCGAACCCGTGACGTGGTGCCTGCCTCTGATACCAATTGTTATGTGTATTCCAAAAGCCCCAAGACTTGTGAAAACTTATTTGGTTAACGCTTAATACTTGGGATCATAACAGCTACAGAAAACAAATTGGATTCCAACAAACCTCACGGTAAAGATTGAAAAGTGCCGGAAATGTTTTTTTCTTGGCAAGGTCACCCGAAGCACCAAGCACAATAATGGAGAGACAACCAGTTTCCGGAACATATCCGTCTGAGAAGGAATAGCTTCTAAAACTAGATTTTCTTTCCGTGGAAGTCCCACTAGATCCAGTCATTCTGGTTACTGAAATTGGGAATGTTATATCAGAAACAATATCGTGTGATCTGCAGCAAAATATAATAAATAAATAAACAAATAAAGTAACGAAAAGCTAGTGGACCTTTGACTGCAATTAGAGTATGTGTTAAGGAGGAACTGGTTGCAAACTTGTTAGGAAGAACCACTATGCGCTGGTGCTCTTCCTCTTTCAATTAGTTAATATATATTATGCTTTCAGACCAAAAAAAGATAATTCTATCGATTGTCAAAGAATTAGAGAACTTCTAGGAATTAGAACAACAGAAAATGAACTTTTTCTAGTGCTGTGATGGATCTGCATAGAGGTGTAAACGAGCCGAGCCTTGCCGAGCTTTGTCGAGCTCGGCTCGGGCTCCTGAAATCTGGACAAGGCTCGGGCTCGGCTCAAGCTCGGTAAAAAATTTCGGGCTCAGGCTCGTTATTTTTTCAAGGCTCAAGTTCGGCTCGCAAAAGCTCGGCTCGGCTCGCCAAATCTCGGCTCATTAAAAGCATGAAAAAAAAAAACCAATTCAACAATAATTCTTTTTTTTTTTTTGGATGAATTCAGCACTAATTCAATTAAAACGTTTTTTAATTACTTTGATTTAAACACGCCACTAATTAATTTTGAATTTAATAATTAATATTATATATATATATATATAAGACCGAGCTGAGCTTTAACCGAGCCGAGCCTACATAAGCTCGGCTCAAACTCGTTAAAATAATGAGCTTTTTTTGGGCTCAGGTTCGGCTCGTGAGCCTAAATATTGAGCTCAAGCTCGACTCATACGAGCCCGAGCTCGAGCCGAGCTAGCTCGGCTCGTTGACAGCAGATGACTCATCTGCCTAGAGATAAAAACAGAACAAAAGTAATTAGAAAAAATAAATAAAAAGTGTCAAAAAGAAAACTAGTAGAAGACTGATTGAACAAGTTTCTTACTAAGATCGCACATTCCAGAGAAAAAAATATATATACATATACAATAATCGAAATCGATCAACAGAGATATTCTAAATTACCGGAAAAAGTCGGAAATTCAAACCGAAGCTATGAAACAACCGAGAGAAATTATCGTATTTGAAGTAGAAACGTTAAGGTACGAGACGAAAAATGAGATCAAGAAGATCACGGTTGACTGCAATTTCTACCAAATCTGGACCAGAAATCTGGAAATTAGGAAGAAAATGAAGAGCTAGAAGAGAAAATTTCATTCAGATTACCTTTACGGATGCGATCTTTGAATCAAAAAGTGAGGTTTTCTTGGTTTTTAAGTGAATCCGTTGCTCACCAAATATCTTTCCCTCTCTTTCTGTGTGTTCTTACTTGCCGCCTACCTACCAACTACCAAGATCGACTTATTAAAATAGTAAGAAGAAAAAAAATAAAATAAAATAACAAAAGACAAAGAAATTTTTAAAAATTTGTATTTTTTTAATACAAAACGACCAATCACGTGCCTCGTTACAGGAAAATGCATTACACCATAATTAAGCGTTTGCTTTTCAAAGGAAAAATTATACTTTGACCCCTAAGATTTCTGATAAATACAATAAAACCCCTTAAGGTTTTTGCAATTACAATAATACCTTTCATTTGAAATTTAAGAACCTCGGTCAACTAATGACTCTGAATCATTGATTGATATACTCCATATAAACAGTTTTTCATCAATTGATTAATGTGTTTTTTTTTCCTTTTTGATGAATGATTCAAGTGTGACGTTGGAGCATGATGGCTCTATAGAAATAAGCACTTGCTTTTCTAAGGGAAAATTATACTTTGGCTTTCCAAGATTTTTGACAAATGCAGCTAGACTCTTTAATGTTTTTGAAATTACAATAATATCTTTTGTTCGAAACCTAAGAGGAGTTAGTCAAATAACAACACTGAGTCAATGATCGATATATATTATATAAATCGTTGTTCATTAATCGTTTGATGCATTTTCTTTTTCTCTTTGACAAATGATTCAAGTATGACATTTGAGCTTGATAGCTCTTTAGTCGGGAGATGAAGATAGATATTAAACCTAAGATTTATCCACTCATTGTCGTTAGACCGACCTCCTTGAGGTTTTTGATAAAGGGTATGATTGTATTTTTAAAAACCTTTAAGAGATTTAATTGCAGTTGTCAAAACATCAGGGGTGAAAGTATAATTTCCCCTTTTTCTAACTAACAGTAGTTGTTTCACAATCACGTGGGCGAGAGAAGAGGAAGAGTGTGAGTCTTTTGGATCTTCACAGTGGGGTCCACCCGTAATCTCCTGTAGTGTAGTTTGGGTTTGACTATTTTGGTTGAGGAAGGCATCCATATTTTTTGTAAAAAAAAAGCATCCACATTCTTTGGAAGAAAAAACAAGAAAAAGGGAAGACAAACTCGAAAATGTGATTAATTTAGACGGTCGTGATTGATGGATCTGTGTATGTCTTAGAAGATATTTCTCTTATCTGTTGTGAAAGAGAAATTAAGAAGAGGTAGATGGGGTTGGTGCAGAGGATAGGATGAGTGTGATATGTGGATTTCCCATTTAGTTCCCTAGACAAGCGAACGGATAAAGGTCTAATAGGAATAAGAATTTCTTGTTGAGCATTTATTTTAAGGGTTCTAATAGGAATAAGAATTTCTTGTTGAGCATTTATTTTAAGGGTTCGTTTGGATCCTAAGTAATTTAGGGATAGGAATTGGCAGGTGTGAATTTCAATTCTTGCATTTGGATGATCAATTTTTACAGGAATTAAAATTCACGTGAAAAAAAAAGACACCCAATACCTACAATTCATAAAAATTATAATTCACACCCTAAAAGGTGTTTATTGTAATTCCTCCACAAATTAAGTATTTCATTGGGGTGGTTTAAAAGGATAACCTACCAAACTAGTTTCAATTTGGACCGACGATCGGTCCTATCGGTTCGGTGACCGATCTTGTAGGTCTGTCCAGTCCAATTTTTTTTTAATTTGAAAAATGTATTTTTTTTTATACCAGATCTGGACTAGCAGTGACCAGTCCCGTATTCAGTATTGGTACATTAAACCTTGTTGTCATTCCTATTTGTAAGAGAATCCATAGCTTTGAGTTAAATAAATAATAATAAAGAAAAAAACATACATAAGCTATACAAATTAGATAAATTAAGCTAGAGTAACATGTCAGCCAAACAACAGAATTTCAATACATATGAATTTGAAATCATAAAATTTACAATTTATATGCATTCAAATTCTCATAATCTTCTAACTCATGTGTTCTAAACGTACCCTAATGGAAATAAAAAAAAAGGGTTTTCTACAAGGTTTAAAGGCTCGGGGACGGATTGGTCCTAAAGGTTTTGATCCAATATAAAAAAAAAATACCAAACCACCGATGTGTGGCTCAGTTGATAGCAAGCTGGGCTCTAGTGGGCGTCTCCGGAGGTAAGTCTGGAGTTCGAATCCCACTAGAAACACTTGTGACCAGCGGTTTACCTTTAATGCTCCCTCCCCGAACGTGGATTAGTCCCACACCTAAGTGGGTGTGGGGACACCACGTGGTTAAGAACAAAAAAAAAAGACCAATTATTAAAATTTCAAATTAAAAAATTTTGAATCGACCGGACCAATCGACAACACCAGTCAGCTTCGGACCGGTCCAAATTGATACCGGTCAATATCAGATCGATCTAGGTCGATACTTGATCTAGACCATTCAATTCACATATTTGAAGGGAAAATAAAACACCGGACTGGTTGTATACTGTACCGGTCACTAGATCTGTTGTACTAATCGGGCCAAACTGGTATTGATTTGACCAGTCCGATTTAGAACTGCACTTATTTTAATGAAAATATAAAAAAAAAAAGGGTTTTTTACAAGGTTTAAAGGCTCGGGATCAGGGGCCGGATCCGGTACAAAAAAATGGACCGACTATTAAAATTTCAAATTAAAAAGTTTGGACCAACCTGACCAATCCACATCACCAATCAGCTTCGAACCGGTCCAAATCGAGACCGGTCAAAACCAGATCGGTCTGATCTTAAACCATCCAATTCACATATTTGGAAAAAAAAATAAAAAACACCGGACTGGTTGTACCGATTGTACTGGTCACTAGATCGGTTGTACCAGCCGGTCCAGACTAGTACTGATTGTACCAGTCCGATCCAGAACCTCACGATACGGTTGTTTGTATCATAACTTGAGACCAAACCGGTTGATACGGACTGATCCTTTGAACGTTGGTTTTCTAGTTTCTACCCAAAAGAAAAGAATGAAGAGAATGACTCTTTAATGTTTGTTTATCAGTCAAAATGAAGAGAATTTATTCGTAGACTTTGATTAGTGAGTAGTCACAGAATGCAACCTAGTAAGGAGTTCTTTGTTTTCGGGTTCCTTCGGCCGGGTCTAAATCACACACACATTATGCTCATTTCTAAGATTGACAGCCCATGTACAACTAATGATTTTCGACCGATAAGTTTGTGCAATTTTGTGTACAAAATTATCGCTAGAATAATTGTTAATCGTATGAGGCCCTTTATGGATAAAATAATTAGTCCCATGCAGAGTACGTTTGTTCCAAATCGCTCTATACATAATAACATCATTATAGCAAGCGAACTATTCCATGCTATAAACAAAAATAAGAGTGGAAAAGCAAGCCTGTTTGCTTTAAAACTAGACCTAAGTAAGACGTATGATCGTGTTGATTGGGACTTTCTCCGTAGAGTGCTCACAGGGTTGGATTTTACTGGGAAATGTGTTAGCTTAATCATGACCTGTGTTTCCTCTGTAACCTACGGCATCCTTGTTAATGGCTCAGAAACTGGGTGTATCAAACCGCTCAGGGGGTTGAGGCAAGGGGATCCCCTTACCTCTTCATTCTTTCCCAACAAGTGCTATCCCTTGCTTTACTTAGGGTTGAAACTGAGGGGCTTATCCACGGGGTAAAAATTGGTAGGAATTGTGAATCTGTTAACCATTTGCTCTACGCCGACGACTTGTTCATTTTTGGTAGAGCTAAGACCGCTGAATGTACAGTAACACAAAATATTATTTCCCTCTTTTGTGCTGAATCTGGAAATCAGATTAATGTTACAAAATCTGAAATTTTTCTCAGCCCCAACTTGATTGGAGCCGGCAAGGCTTCGGTTTGCCACATCTTTAATGTTTAATGGAAAAAAGATTGCAAAAAATACCTTGGAGTTCCCTTAATATCAGGCCGCACTAAGATCTCCCACTTTGCTGATTTGTTTGATACCGTGAATACTTGTAATGACCCGGACCTTTAAGAGAATTATCCCTAAATATTTAAGTTAATTATATTGGTTGCATTTAATTAATTAGAGTTAATTAAATTATTTAATTAAAATGATAAAGAGAGAGAGTGGTTGCAATAATAGACAAGTTATTAAGAGGAGTATGATTGTAATTAAGTTAAGTGAGTACAAGGGTATTATGTAAATATATAAACTATAAGGGGTTAAGAAAGAATTAGTT
>JAUPMG010000017.1:15355866-15375456 GCA_031762675.1 Pachysandra terminalis | reverse complement strand
TCGTAATAGCGACACCCCGCTTATTTCATATTAACTAATGAAGGAAGTTTCTTATTCAAAAAAAAAAAAAAAAAAAAGGCAACTAATATATTAGGACCAATACAAATATCTACCTAGAGAAAAGGTAGAGAAGTTTGTCTCATGACAGCCTAAACCGTTGTGCAACCGTTCTGTCAAGAGCGTTCCTTGTCAACTTTGACCTGTGGAAAAGATAAAGAGAATGGACAAAAGGGAAGGGAATACTACAATAACTGAAGAAGGTAGTAAAAATGCAATCACATAGCAGTAAAACCTCACAAGTTGAAGACAACTCTCTTTCTCTTTCAGTGTCTTTACTCACTGTTGTTTCAGGTTTCAGAGTTTTCTGGTTTTAATTCAAATCTCTGAACTTTTTTTATCCTCTTCAATAAATGATGGGTTCTGGTATTTGTAAGGAGTTTCTCACTCCACATAGGACAAGTGTCACTCGGCTAAGCGCTTAAAGGGGTGCCCTCATGTGCTAAGCATATTCTGAGTGACATGCAGTCCTGGATAATATCTTGAAGGATGCGTGTACTTCAACACGGTTAAGTTACTTCCAGAGAAAGAGACCAAATCATTTCAAACCTTAAAATCTGCTCTGCGAAAGGTTGCTTTGAAACTTGAGTAACCCGGATCAATAGACCCGTGTCACTTTCATATAAATCCCAAAGAGCAACGTCACCAATCCTGCCGCCAATCCAGAAAAGACAAAACCCCATTTAGATAAGTTAGAAAGCAGATATTATAGTCGGTGAGATTTTTACCACATGCTTTTCATTCTGAGAATCCGTCTCAATCAACCTTTTTAGGGGACAATTCAATGTATAAGGTACTTTGCTGAATTCGTATGTTTCGAAGGAGAACCCCCTTTGACAATTATCTTCCTTCCAAGGAAGTCAAGAACAACTATATACTTACAGGATGATTAATGTATTCTCAAATTACCCATATAGAGAACTCGAGGTTGAGTGTCTCGTCAGGTAATTCGTTTTCATGATCAATCGTCCCTATAAAGAGGAGGTTGTTTCAAAATCCCTTAAGGTTCATAACTACAGTAACCAATCCGAGTGCCTTCTACTTAGATGAAATCAGAAGTAAACATGTGAATTCCTATGAGGTGAAGTGAGAGGACGTTCTCAGAGTTCGTGGGAAGCCAATCTTCAGGAAATACGTTTGGAGATGGCGTGCCTTCGACTTCTAAAGCCCTTTCCACTGGGGATTTGCTTCTAGAAGTGAAAGTCCTCAGATATGACTCGAAATCATTTCATAAGAATGAATAAAAATAACTTCGAGTCCCAGTTGGTAATTTGGATGCATAAAAGACTGCATTCGAGGGGGTAAACCAAAGTCTGTATCCTTCGAGGAGGACAGAATCCTTAGTCTTTTTTAGGGTGACAAGCTCTTTAACGAATTGACCATCTCAAGGTGGTTAGCCTCGAATTCGTCTTAGGAGGGAGGAATATTCCTCTTTCGAATTCACTTTTGGCAGGAGGAAACATACCTCCTTCGAATTCACCATCTGAAGGTGGTTAGCCTGAGAAGATTTCCTTCGGAATTGTCCGTCGAAGTTCTCTTAGATCCGTCGAGGTCGTCCCTTGGTTTTGTCTGTCGAAGTTGTCCCTCGGATTTATCCGTCGAGGTTTCCTTAATGAGAAGGAATATACATGCCTTGTGACCCTTCAAGACAAAGCATAAAAGTGGTCATTCGAAGTCTATGGATGTGATCCAAGAATGACTCTTGAGTTAGAAGATATAGAAAGATCCCTCGAAGATCCTTCCTTGAGTAAAATACATTTAAAACGTAAAGGTATGTAATAAAAACACTCGAAGTCTGTTCTAGAGAGCAAATAGATGTGATTTCGAGGATCTATTGAAATCTTAACTATTTGAGGAATCTATTAGGGGCAGCATGCCCCTAAATACGTCCTTCGAGAAGAATAAGGTCCATCGAGGGAAGAGTAAGATTCTCATTCCCTCGGTACCAAGAAGGCAATATGTCGTGGGAACATAAGTCCTTAGTCTTTTGAATACTTCAAAAGAGAAGAAAGAACATGTTTGTTGGATTTGGGACACGTGGCGTCCCCCCACAAGTTGAAATTCAAAAAGTTGCTTCTTCAAGAAGTTATTGCCTTTTTGATGATAAGAACAGTCAGATATCTCTGAGCTGTTTCAAATATCACATTTCTACTAAACGGTCCAATCAACATACGTAGCTGCTGACAGCTGGCACGTGAAAGAGACAATTGTACAGCCGCCATTACAACTTTAATGAATGATTCAATGTATGCGGCTATACTCAAAACGTATACACGCATTTTTAAGAAAGCGCCACATGTAAAGTGAGGTTTAATTAGCCCGCCTGATCACCACTGTCAGTTAATGACCCAATGTCGTTAGACCGACCTCACTAAGGTTCTCGATAAAGGGTATCATTGTATTTTTAAAAACCTTAAGACATCTAATTGTAATTATCAAAACCTCAAGAGGTCAAAGTAAAATTTTCTCTTTTTCTAACTAACTTTTATGTTTTCACAAGCCACGTGGGCGAGAGAAGAGGAAGAGTGCGAGTCTTTTGGCTCTTAGCAGATAAAGTTGTGAGGTCCACCCGTATTTTCCTGTAGTGTAGTTTGGTTTGACTATTTTAGTTGAAAAAAGTGATTAATTTAGACGGCCGTGATTGATGGATCTGTGTATGTCTTAGAAGATATTGCTCGTTTTTTGTTGTGAAAGAGAAATTTTGAAAAGGTGGACGAGTGTTTGGTGAGGAAGATAGGATGAGTGTGATATGTGGATTTCCCATTTGTTCCTATTGTTCCCAGATGCGTGGATCAAGTGGGAGCAAGCTGGGCTCTGGCGGGCGTCTCCGGAGGTAAGTCTGGAGTTCGAATTCTACTAGAAGCACTCGTGGCCAAGGATTTATCAGAATGGCTCCCGCCCCAAATGTGGATTAGTCTCACACCGGGTTTATCATAATTGCTCCCGCCCCTGTGGATTAGTCCCACACTCAAATGGATGTGGGGACAACACGTGGTTAAGACCCCAAAAAAAAAAAAAAAAATTGAAGATTTTTCTTGTTGAGAGCATTTATTTTAATGGAAATTAAAAAAAAAAAAAATTGTTTTCTACAAGGTTTAAACTTAAATGCTAAGGAGCGGGGACGGATCGGTCCCAACGGTTTTGATCCAATACAAAAAATAAAAAAAATAAAAGGATTTACTATTAAAATTTTAAATTAAAAAAATTTGGATCGATTGGACCAACCGACAGTACCGAACCAAATCGATATTGGTTAATATCGGATCGGTCCAGGTCAATACTGATCTAGACCATCCAATTCACATTTGAAAAAAAAAAAAAAAACACACAGGGCTGGTTGTGCAGATTGTATCGGTCACTGGATCAATTGTATTAACAGATCAGCTTCAGACCGATCCAAATCGACTGATCAATATCGGACTGGTTGTACAGATTGAACCGGTCATTGGATCAGTTGTACTAACCTTTCCAAACTGGTACCAATTGTACCGGACCGATCCAGAACTCCATTTATTTAATGAAAAAAAAAATATGGGTTTTTTAGAAGTTTTAAAGGCTCGGGATGGGGGCCGGATCAGTCCTGATGGTCTCAGTTCGGTACAAAAAACTGGACCGACTATTAAAATTTCAAATTAAAAATTTTGGACCGACCGGACCAATCGACATCACCAATGAGGAGAATGACTCTTTAATGTTTGTTTCACAGTCAAAATGAAGAGAATTTATTCATAGACTTTGATTAATCTGTAGTCATACAATGCAACCCAGTAGTCAATGATCAGTCATTCGATTCAAACCTCAAACCCAAGTGACGTTGAGGCCAGCGGATCAGACTCCCAACTTTTCTTCTAAAGAGTAGTAGGTCAGACTCAAGACTCACAAAATAAACTCCGACTCACCAAGCTTTTACAAACTTCTATCTGGCACAGCAGTTTATCCTTGCAAAATCAAGCTTTATTTTTCTTGACCTGAAGAACCAAAATCAAGGAAAAGCAGATCCTTCAGAAGTTATTAAGAGCAAATGTTGATGTTCAGCTTATCAGTGAACAAAGCTATGAACAAAAGGCATACTTATGCCAGTGGAAAGAGGAGATCCAATTACCAGTAACAAGGCTGTTTGAACCAAATCTATTTGGGATATAACGAAGCAAGTTCACAAGATCTCAAAGTATTGCCAAAAGTGGCCAATTTTAAATTAAATTTTTTTTAAATTCCACAACCAAACATGGGTGTCATCAAGCCTAGTTAGTTTCTCGACTTTTTTCTCGATGACTTGGATGAAGTAGGCTTCGATTGCTCTGAGCTTGCACTCTGTAACGAACCTTTAGAAGTAGCTGTTGTTTGGTTAGATTTTGGATTTGAAGCATTGGTGTTGGTGGTGGCAGCATTAGCATCATGTTTCTCTCTTACAACTGCTCCCTGAGAACCTCTAACCTGAGCAGCCCTCTTATCCTTCCTTTTGGGTCTGTAACTCGACCTCTCCCTCTTGGGAAGCCACCGCTCTGGGTCCGGTGGTGGTCCTGGATTCGCAGGATCAAACCCTTTTGGGTACCTCGGCTTTCTCTTTCTCTTCCTCTTCCCTTTAGCCTTCCCTTTAGTCTCCGCATACGTTTCTACATGCCCACCACCCTCAATGTGTTTGGCACCGGAAGTCTTCTCCAAGCTGTCGATATCAACTCCCTTCAACCCTGGGAGGGGCTTCAGCTGCTTCTCATAGGTCTCTGCCTTCTCTACATCCACACGAGCAGCCGTAGTCACCAGCCCAACCAAAGCCTCAACACTCGCGTGGCTCTTAACCAATTTCTCATATATGCTTGCAGCTTCTCCATCCCGACCATGCTTGAACTTAAAGGACGCAGCCTCGTGCATGATGATGTTGAGTTTGTTGTCTTCAGTCATGGCATTTGACCACCAATCAATCGCAGAATCAAGCACGGCAGATGCACCATCAATATCTCCGGCACGTTCTTTGAGGGAGACAAGGGTGGCAACAGTGGCTGGCATGTGTTGGATGTCGGGAATCCTAGCCAGGGAGTCGGCAGCAATCTGATGGTGACTGGCAGCAGCAGCAACCTGCGCCCGTGCAAGGAGGGCAACTTTGGATTTCTCGGGAAACTTGTCAGCGAACTGTCCGAGTATTTCTTCAGCTCTTCCTGCCTTATTCTCTCTTACTAAAACTGCAGCTTGAAGCAGTACAGGCATTATGCTATCTGGAAACATGTCAGGTAGTACAGCAACAAGTTCTCGAGCCTGTAACAGTCCCACAAGGAAGAGATGTAAAACTATGACACAGAAATTGAAGACAGGAACCCACTTTAGTGGATCCTGTTTTCATGGTTCTCAAACACAAATAAACGATATTAAGGAAAACGCTAGATCAGACCTGATCCATTCTATTTGCATGGAGAAGTAGAAGCATCCGGTTAGAGTATATCACTTCCCTTTGTTGTGCTGAAAGCTTCAAATCAAGCCCCCGGACAAGCTGGAAGCTCTGAGCTCCATTACCTTTCTCTATTAGTCGATCAAGCCTCCTCAGGCTATCAGAGACATCCTTGGGACCCTTCAATGCAATAAGGTTGTTTGTTGCCACTGCAAGTGATGAATCGTCGGCGAGATTTCGGTTTACAATGTCTGTGTAGGTTTTCATGGCTTCTTGGGGGTGTCCAAGTAACTGAAGACATGAGCCAATTTGTATTATTTACGGGTAAATGCAATGTCCTAAAAAAGCACATGTGAAACAATAGCCATAAATTCACCTGTCGAACATAGGCCAACTGTACAGCCACAGGAGCAAGTTCAATCTCTATCTCATCATCAGCCCAGTTGTCTTCCATTAGAGTTTCCTGACCAATTCTGACAAAAGATATGTTTAAATCCAGTGAGTTCCTTCCTTCAGCAATCTAGGGAAGATTTATAACTTATTTCTTAAAGTGATTAAACAAAAGTAACATCAAGAGAGAAGAAAGCCATACAAAATACCATCAAGACCATTATGTCATAATTACTTCGTAAGCAATTCTAGAAGTTTGGGGCATGTGTCATGGAAACTCAGATCTCGTAGACGATATGCATTTCCATTTGATACAAGGATCCAGAAGTTGCAAAGGGAACACATAAATTTAGCTTGTAACAAAATATTAAGATAAAGATGACCACTAAAAAATGTTATATATGCATACATATATTCAAGTTTATCTCTTGAGAGCAGAAATCTGCCTTCTAATTTGATACAAGGACCCTAGAAGTCCCACATAGAACACAATTATAGACTACCAAAATAGTGGCAAAAATGTCATCTAAAAAATGTTATATAGGCATATATTCAATTTCATATCTTAAGAGAGGAAATATGCATTCATTTGATACAACGATCCAGAAGTTGCACATAGAACACATAAATATAGCTTGTAACAAAATCGTCAGACAAAAATAACGACTAAAAAATGTTATATATGCACATATTCATTTTATCTCTTGAGAGTGGAAATGAAGTCATAGTTGTATACCACACGTGTGTTTGTGTGCATTTAATAGGATACATAATAGTAACCACCCCTGAGGTTTATGTAAACAGGTACAGATCTCCACAGGATTTATGAAACCACACTGGCCTCCCTTCTGGCTCGGTTGTCGATAATACTTGCATTCCCTCCAATCTCTTCTTTCAAGTGAAGTCACTTGATGATATCAAGTCACTCAATAATACTTGCATTCCCTCCCTTCTGGCTTTATCTACAGTTGTCTCTTTTCTTTTCTTTTTTTTTTGGTGAAAACTCTATTGATAGTTTTAACCCCAGAAATCTAGTGCAACCATGATATGACTGTTTTATCCTCTCGATGTCTTTGTCTAAATCAAACAAGGGGACAATTTCGCTCATCTATGATGAAAATGCCCTATCAACACAACCCACCCTGGGTTGCTCAGTTGGTAAGGGCGAATGGGGGATTGTGTGGGTTAGGCACACGGTTTCAAGTTCGATTCCCCAACTGGGCAGGTTTGGATTTAAGTGGGAGGTCGTAGCGGTGGGTTGCTGCGCAAGCCTCCTACTTGGGATTAGTCGGGCCTAAGGCCCGGACACCCAAGTTATCAAAAAAAAAAAAATGCCCTATCAACACAGACACAAAGGATAAGAGCAGAGGCTTGTTGAATTTCTCATCTGGGATCAAATGGGTCTCTGGAATAGGAATATCCAACAAAGACATGGGCGGGGGAGGGAAGAGTCATTGCGTTTATTTGGGTTCTCAGATATACACATGTATAACTTTAAAAGTTTCATTTCTATAATCCAAGTTTTCCAGCATTATATTGTTATAGTCAATGATTTTTAGATCGGACCTGATCACCCTGTTGAACCATAAAATACCTCTCCAATCACTAAGCTAAAAATGAACGATTCAGTAATTAAACTGGATGTTGAATCAATGAACCATCAACAAGAAGGCAGTTCAATTAGTGTCTGGTCCAGTATTAAAAACATTGGTTGTGATATGGATTCTCTTTATTGCAGAGATTCTTTGCTTATGGATTCTGTAAATTCGCATTTAAGAGCAGTAAAGTCATTTCAGAAAATTTCCATATTAATGGAATAAAATAAGATTCCTGTTCCAAAGGTGAATTTTTGGCTATGATGCTTCAGAAATATAACTTCCTCAAAAAAGTATTAAAAGAGGTTGCTGATATTGGATTTAAGGACCCAAGGAATTAAATTAAGCGTTCCTGTGTTCCATCCAAGAAGATGTTTTACTTTTAAATATGCACTCTTGTGCTCTAAAAGCAAAACATCTTTGGATTGAGAACAAGGAGAAAAGTTTACCGAAGAAAGAGAAATGAAAGTAAATGTCCTACAGGAAGCCCGGAAGGGGAACATAGGCAATGTGAGAAATGAAAATAATAACAGAAGTACCTTCTCACAAAACACCACTTGAGTAGTAGTTACCATGTAAATGGGCTGGAATTTGTCGTTTAGGTCATGCAATAGCACTTCATATTTCTTTGCTTGCTATCTAATATGCTCATATTGGTCACATGAAGTGGTATAAATGCCTTTTAGACTTCTTAACATTTTGATGAATGATTAACCAAAATAAAAATCACATAGTAGTAGTTATGCAAAAAGCTTATCCATCGCATATCTCTAATATAAGTATATCTTTATAATAAAATGTAATTTTAGTTATTCTATCAATAAAAGGTTCAGAATAAATAATCCTTTTTACATATATGTGTGTGTGTATGGGACTTCAATTTAAAGAAGAAAAATTACTGGGCAACGTTTTCAAGATTTTATGGATTAAAAAAAAAGGTCTACCTAATTAATCCCCCAAATTTTCAAGATTTTAATAGATTCTAGATCACCTTCCTAACTTATTTGCCTTCAAACTAACACACGAAAGTAAAAACTACATATTTCAATGCTTTTTTTTTTCAACTTTTTAACTAAACGACTGAAAATAGCTTGCAGTCTTGGACAAGATATCCAGAAAACCAAATTCAAGTAGAACCTTTCATGACGTATAACTTTTTATGCAAAAACAATGAAGCAGAATTTGCTGAATACAAGTAAAATGCATAGCATAGGTGCATATGCATGCATTTTATGTGGACTGAAACCAAATTAATGAAAAACGCATGGCTTAAAAAAGTTGAAGTTGAAACACTATGGCAGCTTCATGGCCTTTTTAAAAATATGGTGGATGCTGCATTATCACATTTTAAGAATAGGTGGATGTCATTCAAGAGTCGGGGAGAGGAGTTTTGCCCCTACTCCACGTGAGATCTTAGGCAAGCATTTGGAGCAAAGGCTAAGATACACCAATACATCAAGAGCTTAAGACCCCATTGGGAGGAGTATGGAGTCATGATTAAGTATGATGGGTTGACTAGGCCCACCAAGCTCAGTATCACTTTTATGGTGTCTTGCAGAGGAAAGGCAATTTTTCTGAGTCTGAGATTAGTTGATGCATTAGACAAGATCAAGGATGCAACATACATAACCAGATTGTTAAAACATGTGATCAAAGAGGTTGGGGCAAATAATGTCGTTTAGATCGTGACTGATAATGGGAGTGCATTCATTAAGGCAGGCAAGATTCTTATAAAGAGGTATAACCTTTATTAGACCTCATGTGCCGCACGTTGCATAGATTTGATGTTGGAGCAGATTGCACAACGGGCTAGTGTCCTTGTGTGCTAGAGGATACACGCACTTTGACCAACTTTGAGTATAACCATTCATTTGTATTGGCAAAGATGAGAGAGGCATGCCATGGTGACCTAGTCAGATCGGGCATCACTAACATTACGCATAACATGACCATCACCTCCATAGTCTTTGTAGACATTGCCACCGCCAATCGTGTCACTCATAGTACCATCAATACCATGGCCATTATCTCCAAAGCTTGCACCACCTTCACCCTTACCATTGATAGCACTCGTACTACCAATACCTTAACACAACTACTGATGATGAGCAAGGTTCACGATACCGATGTCACAAGACATGTATGCCAAGTATACTCTCAAGGGCAATGTAGTTCGTGGCGAATCATGTGATGCCCGATCTGACTAGGTCACCATGGCAAACCTCTCTCATCTTTGCCAACACAAATGAATGATTATACTAAAAGTTAGCCAAAGTGAGTGAATCATCTAGCACACCAAGGATACTAACCCGTTGTGCAATCTGCTCAAACATCAAATCTATGCAATGTGCAACGCAAGAGGTCTAATAGAGGTTAGACCTCTTCATGAGAATCTTGTTGGCCTTAATGAACGCACTCTCATTATCAATCACAATCTAAACTACATTATTTGCCCCAACCTCTTTTATCACATCTTTTAACAAACTGGTTATGTATGTTGCATCATTGATCTTGTCTGATGCATCAACTAACCTCAAAAAAACTGCCCTACCTCTGCAAAACACCATAAAATTTATGATATAGAGTCTGGTGGGTCCAGTCCACCCATCACACATGAGCGTGACCCCATACTCCTCCCAATGTGGTCTCGGGCTCTTAATGTATTGGCGTATCTCAGCCTCCTGCTCCAAATACTTACCCCAGATCTCGCATGGAGTAAGGGCAAAACTCCTCTCTCCCTGACTCCTAAATGACATCCACCATATTCTTAAAATGTGGTGATGCTGCAATATTAGTCCGAATATGGTTGAATACGAAAAATCGAGAGATGAACAACTCATACTCTCTCTAACATTCCGACCACTCCAAACTTCTTTCAGCCATTTCTGTCTTGCATCTGATGATTTATACAATGATGGATCAATGGGAGGATTTGACATCCTATAGCTCTGACTCTGATTGCGTTGTATTGGTAGTGCCCTAGCACCCAAAGCTCTTGCACATGACACCCTTGCCTCAAAAGTCCTTGTCACAGACATCCTAATCATCTCCTCCTCTCTCCTACATAATTTACCTGCATAAAGGAGCGTCATTGCCCAGTACTGTAATCTTTCCATCTCAATCTCACAATCAGGAGGGTATACAATGTCATCATCATCAAGTGCAAATGCTGGTGGAAGAGGAGGTTTGCTATCTTCTGTCTGACCTGGTCCTGTTGTGCTTTCTTACCACTTCTCAAGGTGTCATCTGTATCTAGATGATCCATCATCTGTTACTGCACCTCATGAGGCACATTAAGAAAAGCTGCCACATTTCTAAAACCATGTGCTAGGTGTTGCTTAAGCCTTGTGACACCACCACTCCTCATAACGTGCCCACAATTGTTTCATATTGATTTGTTCTTATCCCCCTCAAACATAACCTCGTGCTCCCAACCAATATCGTTTTTGTACGCCATACTCAAAAAGAAGTTGTAAGACGCATGAAAAAATCATGAGTTATAAATCTAAAGTAAATAGATCATAGATTGTTACTTATCAATTTTATACCTTTTTAATTTTTTAATTTTTTCAAAATTTTTAATTACAAAAAAAAATAAGCATAAAGGTGTTAATTATGATTGTTTATGCATTACAAATGCATAACAGTGATTCCATTCATCTTTTTATGTTTTTTATTTTTTTAGAAATTTTTTTAATTTTTCATTAATATTTAATGTTCTTTAAATATTTTCTTTGAATTTTACAATTTACAAAATATCATAATGCAAAGAATAAGTTGTTTTTTTTTCTATAGTTTTTACTCCTATATATTTTTTTCATAATTTTATATAATTTTTAAAAAAATCTAATACTTTTTTAAATATTTTTTTATACGAAAATTCAAAAAAATAGTTTTAGCAAGTGAAAAAAAAAAACGTAGACACTCATCGATAGATCGGATGTCGTAGATCAACATATAAAAAAACAAGAATTTTTCATCCACATATAAGCCTTAAACTAAAAAAAAATAATAACCTCGATTCATGCGCTTTCAAAGTTGAATCTTCGCGTCCATGGGTGAGGATCGATGCTTAGATGTATTTTTTGCAAAAATATATTGCAAAAACCATGTGCATAGCTTCAGATCTGAGAAAAATGAACACTTGAAGGAGAGAACTTGTTTTGGAGAGATGTCTCACGAAATGTGCGAGATCTCCTCAAAACATGCCTTAAATATAGAGATATGGCCGACACGTGTTACACGTGGGCCATTAAAAAAAAATTATTTTGGGAAATCTAATGATTTCTCATAAATGTCATGTCTATTTCTCAAAAAATATCAACATGCCGACAACAATGCAAACACTGATGATGAGATCACCACCATGGTTTAGTAAGTTCTAAATCATCTTCCTAGCTTATTTGCCTTCAAACCAAACACAAGAAAGTAAAGATTAAGCAATTTCAACGCTTTTGTCAACTCTATAAACAACCAAAAATAGTTTGGAAGAGATATATTTTCTAGAAAAAACATATCAAAGCATAACCTTTTATCACATAAAAACTTTTCGCGAATATAATGGAGCAGAATTTGCTGAATACATGTAAAATGCATAACATAGATGCGTACACATGCATTTTATGTGGATTCAAACCGAATTTATGCAAAAAGAATTGATTAAAACAGAAAATTTGAAGTTGAAACATTATAGCAGTTTCACAGCCCCAAAACCTCATCTTAATGATGACATCCACCAAATAAAACCGCTTTCTTTATGAATCTTTAAAAAGTTCCAAATTTAAAAAAAAAAAAAAAAAAAAAGAGTTGGGAGGTTTTTCTAGGCTGCTTACAAAATCGGGTGGTCTCAGCATACATTCACCCCTTTCAAAATTTTGAAGATTTTAACAACTTTTATACAGGTGTCACTCTATTTTCACATAAATAGTAAGTTTTCTCAACTTTCAACGAAATAGTTTCATATTTCCACCAATAAATAGAAAATAAAGAACAACCAGAGATATGGAGCAAAATTTTTGTTCTTTTGTCAAAATTTCAAACTATGGCTCCATGATAGAGTGATGCCAATAGAAAGAGCCTGAAGCAGAGAGAAAAGCGTTAAAAGTACTTGAGAGGAAGGCGTAATGGGCAACACTTATAGTTTTGCAAAATAGAATCGATATTCTGTTAAAGGCGTCTGCAAAAACCACTTCATACATCACACACTCCACCATAGTTATCAGCTTGAGTAACAAGAAAAAGTTGTCATTTAATAGGCCGTTGCAACTCTCATGAGCAAGAAGGAAAGCACAAAACTCCGAGAGGTGATTGCAGGAGTTTGCATGTATATTAAGACAACAATCGAAATATATTCAGGTCCAAGACTCACACATGCATCAAAGAAAAAGTGTTCAACAAAATCTAGATGATTAATGAGAGAAAGATATTTCAAAATATTCTTGATCTTCTAAAGATATTCAATGACTACGAAGAATCCTTTTTGGCATTTTGCAATTTGCAGGCTCAAAAGTGGTTTATAAAGAAACTAGTATTGGTTAACCAAGTAGAATGAGCAGATTCAAGCCCAACAACTTGAGAGAGGATGAAGCCAAAAAGGGTTTCATATGGTCAACTGAAAGAAGTTGATCTTTTTTCAGCCATTTATATGCTCCTGAATAGAATGGAATCCTTGTCATTAACATGGGGAGAGGAATCATTTATTAAGTCGAACAGATCATAGAGTTTCAGAAGAGCAACAAACAGGTTTTCCAGAAGGACAAAGATTGTCATGTCTAACCTCATGAAGATTAGATGCAAGCATTAGCTGGGGCAGATTCGAGGAAAATAAAGCAAAATTAATGTGGTTACAAATGATGCTCCAAAAAGAAAATATCAGGAGGACGTTCAATCGTGGAAGGGACACTACTACAAGTGATCGACAACGTTAAGCTCTGATACCATGTGATGATGAAAAGTGTTAAGAGTTCTCTATTAACCAACACATGGATTAAAGGTTTCTATAATATAAAAAGGGAGAAGATCAAATTTGTATAATTGGACATGGAAAGCATGAGATTACAATCATGACAATATAGCAAAAGTAATTCAAAAGATACGAATGACACAGTTTTTTTTTTTAGCAGTAAGATACATATGATACATTGCATCACAGAAGCATGAATGCTCCAGCAGATGAAATTGAGCATAGCAAAATTTAGTTTGCATCAATAACTATCACTTTTCCAAATGATGAATGCCAAACTAGCATTGGTTACCAATTTTAGCAATAATTCCACCATAGTGGTGGTATAGTGGCCATCTTTTCAACTTGTCCTGAATGCTTCAGAGTTAACTGGTTTTCGTTCCCATCTTACAGTCACACTTTCAATTGGGGGGAGGGGACAATGAACTCATTTCAAAGCGTGTTTCCAGAGGGACCTTAGTTTTGTTGCTCTTCTTATCCATTGTGACCACAAAGAAGTCTTCCTACTAAATGAATAACATTAGGAGCTCCCTAGTTCCAATAAAGGTGGCATTTCTATCTTATGCAACACGAACAAGCCATTCAAGAAAATACTTTCCAGTGAAAACTTAATAAAAATGAAGAAGATCATTCCTAAATGTTTTTCCTATGTAGATCCAACGAAGAATTAGTAAAATTTACAACAAAAAATTCTTACTCATTGCGTTCTTTATATACTTTGGGACTTCTTCCTTGAAGATTTCAGCATGGATTGTGCAATTCCCAAGTACTTTACAAAAATTATCCAGGGGTGGAACACCACATTTTTTTTATCTGAAATGACGAGAAATATTATAAATGAGGAAAAGAAAGAGAATACAAAAGCTATATAAAACTCGGAGATTCTAAAGAGCCCACAACAAAAAACCAAACGACCACAAGAACATCCAAAACCTCCAACAGGCTATGCCATGAGCCATTTCGTTGGAGGAATACCCACAAAGGTCTCAACACTCCTAGCACCTCTTCTAGCCACAGCATCAACGGAACTATTCGATGACCGTAAGACATGGTGGAATGAGATGTTCCTCCCTCCCGCTATAGACCTAGCTAGAGAAATGAAATGGTGAAGGTCTCAACACTCCTAGCACCTCTTCTAGCAACAGCATCAGCGGAACTACTCGATGACCGTAGGACATGGTGGAATGAGATGTTCCTCCCTCCCGCTATAGACATAGCTAGAGACATGAAATGGTGAAGGTGCCAAGAGCCTAACTCAGA
Source organism: Pachysandra terminalis (assembly GCA_031762675.1). Taxonomy (NCBI): domain Eukaryota; kingdom Viridiplantae; phylum Streptophyta; class Magnoliopsida; order Buxales; family Buxaceae; genus Pachysandra; species Pachysandra terminalis. Next base: position 15,360,812 of record JAUPMG010000017.1, on the reverse strand, counting down.
ACCGGACAACCATGATATAATCGTCGTCGTCGAAGAGTCCCCTTCTACTAACACATCCGAAATATCCAGATAGCGTAACTCCTGTAAACCGCGTTGGGCTGCCAATAACTCTGCTCTAATCGCATCCCCTTACCATTAGGAGCGCAAAATGCCACTACAATCACAACCCCCCCCCCCGGATCCCTGAGTACACCCCAGAGGGCCCTGGGTTCCCAAGAGAATTCCCATCAAAATTGAGCTTCAAGAAACCTTGGGAAGGCAGCCTCCATGCTACTATCGGTCTCAGATGAAAGATAGAGGATCGAATCACCGATGACCAGCCTCTAATAATATCTAATACAGAAAAATCCCTAAAAACATTGTGGCCCTTTGCCTAGAATGCAACTGAGATGACAATCGAGTAGGCCACAACGCTCACCCTCGAGTCAATAACCTCGAAAATCCATCTGTTACGCTCTATCCAAACATGCCACAAAACAGCCTGAAACAGCAGTTTGTACAATATCTGAACCCTCTGCCCTAATCCTGACAACCTCCACAGTTGTAACAAGTCACACACCCCCTGAGGCATCACCCAAACAACATCCATCGATCTCGAGAAAAATTGCCAAGTTCAAGCTACAAAACTACAATGCACGAAAAATGTGATCCACCGACTCCCCATCATAGTGGGCACCAACTAGGCGACATAGCAATGAACCTCCTCCTCTGAAGCATATCAACAATACTTATTCTGGAAAGCACAACAGTCCACACAAAGGCTTTGATCGGAGGAACCACTGGTTTCCAAAGAGACTGAGACAAAAAAGGTGCTGGAGGGGAAGAGCTCTATCCGACCTGATCTGGTGAAAAAAGGATTGACAGGAAAAAACTCCCTTGGGATCCGGAGCCTAAATATGTCTAACCAAGGCCTCAGGGAGGACAAACACATTACGAAGGTACTCAGAAAGAATAGCAAACTCCTCAAAATCTACAGGACGCAGAAACCTTCTAAATGGTAAATTCCAGAAAAGGCCAAAATCTGGGGACCAAGAAAGTACTTCAACCCGCTACTGAGCTCTGAGAGACCACCAGCCGAAAAAGCCTTGGAAACCGAAACGACAGCAGGGTGTCCCCCCGCCACAGATCCAGCCAAAAACGAACCAACAAGCCAGAACCTACAGAGAACCGACACAAAGGGTAAAAGACAAGTGCAATTACACGCATCGCTCGCCAAGGGCTGGCCGCTAAAATCCTGCCATTGGGATTAATGTCACGACCATTCACATGGATACCGTACTTGCTGATAATCACCTTACACCACAAATTCTTTTTCTCACTGTCAAACCTCCAGATCCATTTATTAGCCAGTAGTGATACGTTTCTAGCCACAATGTTCCCTACGTCAATACCTCCCTTATCCTTCACCGTACACACCTCGGACCACTTAACTAGATGGTCTTATTTAAAGCCCCCTCCTTCCCACCGAAAATCCCACTGCAACTTCTCTAGAATGGAATTACACTTTCAATGCTGCAACAAATTATTTGAAGGATAATTTCTATTTTCTAATGAAAGAATACGATCTACTTTATATATTTTAAGATTCCCACACAACAACACTGCACTAATTAGAAGCCATTCTATGCGACAAGTATACTTAATAAATAATCCCCATGAAAAATGCTTTAACTATTCTTCTCTTGATACGTTTTCCACAACAAAATTTCATCCAAATATTGCTGAAGTAAAACAAAAGTAAACATAAAGAAAGTGCAAAAATAAGATAATATAAAACAAAAGATCTACTAAAACGTGATAAGTAGTAAAACAGCAAAGATAAACATATATGGAAAGACAAAGCTAACTAATAATGCTCGTAATATAATTCATTGCAATGAAAACCCATTTGATAGTCTATCAACATCATCATAAAATGCATTACCCCCAGCTAGTTGGGGTCGGCAACAGATATCCATATGCAAATTACCTTCGAGATGAAAGTAAGAGTTGTTCTGCATCAGGATATTTTTTCTTTTCGATCAAGGAACAAGCAGTGTTGTATGCCAGCTCAAAACTGCTAGTTGGTTTAACTCTGAGTGTATCCATCACTCCTTGAACTTCAGAAACTCTCCCAGCCGAAATCAAACCAGCAACAATATTGATCTCTAAAGACTCGATTTTGAACTTCTGAAGCTTCTGATATATATCCAAACAATCATTCATTCTTCCTAAACGGTAGAGAATCTGAGATTCCAATTGCATGGCTGCAGAGTTTATCTCCTGACTTCTCAAGGATTCCAAAGCTCCGTCTAAATTGTTTTGCCTGTATAAGCAATATGCCTACTTGGAAAGAAAAGAAAGGGATTGCATTAAGATAAAGAGGAATGTTTCAACATCATAAAGAAGAGATTTTTTTTTTATCCGTAAAAATATAAACTCAGCAAAACACAAGTAGAATGAAGTACATGAGAACAAGATATCCCGAAACAAACAGAAGTTGCCTTGCTGCAGCTAGGAGCCTAGGACTGTAATGCAAGTAAAAGAGCCAAAAGATCCCATATCAAACCCTTCCCAAGTTTTTGTTAAGTTAATCTCATGTTGACCATTGTCGATCAAATGGGGTTTAACCATTCCACAGTAAAATGAGACATCTGCTATGCTTCAAAACACGTTATGAGCAACTGAATACATCAAATGATCTAAGAAAACCTAATTCAACAAAGAAACACCAATGCGGCATCAAGTGCTCGAATGTACCTTAAAGAAATTGAGATCGATCGGAAGCTTTTCAGAAGCTTGAATCGTCGAAAGAGCGAGAACGATGTTGTCAGCCTTAATCAGAGCCACAACCTTACAACGCAACGCGTCCTCATCACCAGGAGCGATCGAAAGAACTGCGAGTACGTTTATGAAATCAAAAACGAAGAATTCTTGAAGAAATACAGAATTTGATAGAAAAAGTAAGAGAATGTAGACGACCTTGATCAGCAACTTTCACGGCCTGTTCGTATTCGGATCGTTGGACATGGCGATTGAGAGATGTGAACAGATCTTCAATGGCGGCAGGTGGTTGAGATTGGGACGAAGGTGAGGGTTTTGGTTTCTCTTTGGATTTAGGAGCCATGGATTTGCGAGATGCGTTTCTCTGAGCTCTGTGCTAAGGTGCGTTAGCTTCTCTCCGGTTAGGGATACATGGATTTGCGCGATTCGAGTCTCTGCGCGTGCGCGACGATTTTCCTTTCGACCATTAGAGCTGGTCTCTCCTTTTCTGGATGGGTAAAATGGTAACTTATCCCCTTCTTCGCATGAATAACTGGCGCTCTCTTGTACAGAACTGTAATGGATAGTTTGGGTCGGGCTCTAATCAGTTTGGGCTTTATCCGAATCTAAAAGAAGTTAGCCCAAACTCGGCCCGGTCCAATTTCAACACAAGGACATGAGCGTGAACTCTTTTATTGGCGGAAGTTGTTTTCCAATGATTAGAAAAATTGTTTCTTATATAAAGGGATAAAATGACGAAAAATAAAACTTCTCTCTGCAAGCACTAGTGGTATACAGGTCTAGTTTGATTTGGTATTCGGTTAAAGGCTTCAATTAAACCAAACCAAACCAAAAATCGAATTGAACTAAAATAAATATCCCTAAACCAAACTGAATCAAACTAGACCTGTATACCACTATATGTATTTGTATGTGTATATATTTATGTGTATGTACGTGTATTTATTATATAAAATAACATTGATTTTATCAAATCAAATTAAAAGACCCATTTTTGGTTTTCATTTCAGTTTAGTTCGTTTTTTAGTTTTGGTAACTGTAGTTCAATTTGATTTTCAATTTTATAAATCAGTTTGTATTTGGGTTTGGTTTGATTTTCAATTTAGTTCATTAAATCTTAATTTGGTTTAGGTTTGACAACAAAACTGAACCAAACCGACCTAATTACATGCATAATGGGTCGCACTTGCAGCAATTAGGGGTGGTAATGGCATAAGCTCGAGTCAGGCCATAATCCAAATGTAAGTGCAATTATATTGACTCGAGCTTGGTCCAAGCTTTGCACTTGTTTGTCTAAACCCGCCCATTTTTTCATTTGTCAAGTCCGAGCTCACTCATTATGACATTTGAGTTATTATTTATTAGGCAAAAATATTATTACTTTGTGATTGCAAGGATTTGAGCCCAAGTCTTCACAAACACAACATGGAATTCTCACCACTAAAAACTATAGCCACAACCACAAGATAAAGATTAACCTAAGTGAAAGTTATATTTTACTTAATAAGTACGTTATTAGTCTTCACATCCTCATGCCGGGTCACGAACTATTCTAATATAAACCCGAGTTGACCTAAAAAATAACCGGACGTTAAATTTTAGTCCAATCCGATCTTACAAGCTACTAACCTTTGTCCAAGCCTACCTAAGCATAAGATCGGACTGATCGAGCAAGGTGGATCACTCGGCCCATTGTCACCCCTACTGCACATGCAAGTCATAGCTTTTTAATCCTTTTTGTTAGCAAGGGGGTAGGGGGTAGGTGATGCTTTTCGTGAAGAAGAATGAATGTATAGAACTCTACTTGGACCAAAGTAATACGTGGATAGTTGGAAAAAAAGTTAAAGCTAACGAAGCATCTTATTAAATAAAATAAAAAAAGCTACGAGTTCAATGGAAAAATTGTGAACGTGGAAAAATAAATTAATCAACCTCTAACTTGTTTGAGCTATTACGGTAAACGGGTCAGATTCGGGCCAGATCCGACATAATCTGAAACCAATTAATTTCAAGGAGATCCAAATACGATTAAAGATCTAATGGATCTTTTATATGAGTAATTGAATCCGAATATAATTGTATTATTAAAATTTATATTCGAAACCAACAAAGATTCGAATTCGATTAAATATCCGAATCTGACATTTATATAGATATCCAATTAAATTAACAAATTTCAAATG
>JAUPMG010000017.1:15340604-15355766 GCA_031762675.1 Pachysandra terminalis | reverse complement strand
TTTAAGTATCCTTATAAGTTAATCGTTTCAGATCTTAATCAGGTCGGATGCATATACATCCAGATTCGAATCCGATTATAAATGGATTCAAAACTAGAATTTGATGATGCAGCCTGTCGAGTAAGTGTTTCATTCCTTGCGTAACTAGCGTCGGCTATATAACAAATAGCTTCAGATAACTCAAATCATTTCGAATGTCTCATTGAGTTACGATTACTACCTGGAGTTCGAGATCGTGAGCGATGACGTTCATGGCTTGAAACACGTAGCTCTTGAGAGGTGTCAAACTCATTTAGCAATGGGATGAGAGAGAAGGGTTTGTCGATATCCTCAGTTGGGAACCCTTGTTCATGGTGGAAATCCTCGTTACTATCTAATACATCTTAATTGTTTCCACCAGCCACTGCACCAGAAGCAGTAGTATCCCCAAATATTATCACAAATTGATCATACATTGGGCATCCTGCCTTACAAAATCTTCTTGCTTTGGGATGTACCTATTGTGGTATGATAAATTTTATTAACTCATTGTATTAAGAACTATGGATTTAAATAACCTAAAAGTGTACCCTTAAATAATTTTTCCACACAAAATCGTGTGCTATTGCAGTTTGTAAAACTGTATCCCAACCAAAGCCTGTTGATATTTATTTTAACTCTGTAAATTCTCTATAGACAGTTCTCATACTGTTACACTTGTTTTGAATTTGTTTCATCACATATTTATTTCCAGTAATTTTGTAAAATTCTTCCCTAATTTACTTCCATCCACATTTCTTGAATGCTGTTGACATCTATTACCTTTTCTTTACTTCGTTCACCATTAGTTCAATAAAAATTATCTTTTGATCTCCTGTCCACTATTCCGACATTTCTTCGACATCGTCAAAGGATATACGTGCAACAGGGATGGAAGACATCAAATTAACAAATTAATTAGTATAGTCCGACTGAATCCAAAGTATTAACGATATTGTAAATTCAACAAATATTCAATCTAGACATTACATTTATCATCATAATGTTATCAAATTATAAGAAGCCAAGTCCTCCAAGCATCAATATCACAATGGGTTAATAAATGATGCTTCCCCTAAGTTCTCAAAAAAAAAAAAAAAAAAAAAAACAATTGTACAAAATATGCATTGATGCTTTAATTGCAAAAGCAATGCATTATAAGAAACAGGTAATAGATATTCACAAAAATATCTAACCCAATTCAATACCTGGTTCATAAATCACCCAGTTTGGTTGTTTTAATTCTAGCTAGTTACTCAATGAAACATAACACATAAATCATAAGTTGTACTTGTATAATGATTGAAGCCAAATATACTAATGTTGAATTATCCCTATAAATGCATCACAAATAGAATTCGTACAAATAATTTTAGTGGACTCCAGAACATACAAGAACATATTATCGTCTAAGATATTAAGTGGGACATATCTTAAAAACAAGATCTTGAAATAGCAAAAGACAACAATTAACACAAGACATAATAATAGAAAAGGGAAGAAGAGAAAGAAGTAAACTTGCTGTTAAAAAAAAAACAGAGCAAGAAGAAAAAGAAAGAAAAAAAAACAAAAAACAAAAAACAAAAAACAAAAACCAAGAAGAAGAAGAAGACGTTGCTGTGAAAAAAAAAAAAAATAGCAAGAAGAAGTTGCTGTTAAAAAAAAAGAAAAAAACAAAACAGCAACAACAGAAAGCAAGAAGAAGAAGAAGTAGATTTGTTGTAAAAAAATTTTAAGAAAAAAGTTGTTGGAAAAAAAAAAACGAACAGAGCAAGAAGAAGAAGAAGTGGAGTTGATGTAAAAAGCAAAACAAAAAAACAGAGATTTTACTAAAGGAGACCCAAAGCTGCAACAGAACCCCCCTGAATATACCGAAAAGACATGCATCGTGAAAGAGACCCTACGGAACCAATTGATTTGTTGGTAGAAAAGGAGCTATCAACGAGACCCACTCATCGGAAAATATCCCTATCCCACCCTCCAAAGGCAAGCTATGAGCCGGAGGCAGGTTCACTTCCAACAAGGTATTCCCTATAGTAAGCGCCATTAACTTACCAGGTACAGGAGTCGACCACATTGAGACATAATATGCCATGTGTTCAAGAGCTTTCCTACCGATATCAAAATACAAAGGACCCAGTATTTGTAACAAAGGCCTGAACACGCTTGTGTACAGACCATGAGACAGAATCGCTACGGATTTCTGCTCTCCGCCTCGCTTTAGCCTCTCATCCTCTGCCTATTAAATACACAACCATACATATATCCAGAATCATTGCCATTACCACTATGGGAACTGTTCAATCTACTGAAAATCCTATTATGTACCGAATTTGGAGACCTTTCGTCCTCCTCTCCTTGTGCAATCCCCAATTCAGAGTTATGCCGCCTTCGGAACCGGAAAAAGAAGATACAATCATGGATGCTTGAGAACATCAGAATCTAGCTAATACTGAGAACATCAAAATTTGGCTAATAAACCCTACAAAAATGTACAAATTTTGTTCCCAAAACCAAATTAAGCCCGATAAATGGAGAGAAAATTAATTGACGAAGAGCGATTCCGAGATCTATAGAGGTTGATCCGTTACTTGAACTCATGAAACCAGTACTGATGCTTAGCGTCAAATCGGTTTACAATCGATCAAAGACAAATGAGTATCTCTTAGAAATCAAAGAAAGCGGATGAACAACGAGATTTCATAAGAACACACTTTTCTTTCTCCCTCTTAACAATTCAATACGATTTTATGTGCTTAGGGAGTACGATGGAGACCAAAAAGATCAAACCTAACTCGCCGTCCGAAATTTGAAGAACCAAGAAGAAGAATACGGTGTACAAAACAAAAACACAAAAAACAAAAAATAGAGCAAGAAGAAGAAGAAGACGGTGTAAAAATAAAATAAAAATAAAAATAACAGAGCAAGAAGAAGAAGGTGCTGTAAAAAAAAACGAAGCAAGAATAGGAAGAAGAGCTGGATTTGCTGTAAAAAAAATTTAAGAAGAAGAATAACTTACCTGTGGTATCTTGTTATTGCAGAGGTTTTGAAGACGATGGCTCGTTGAAGATATGGTGCGAAGATAGTAGTCTTCCTTTTTTACGTTACATATAAAGAGAAGACGAAGACCTTTTCTTTTTGGAATTTCAGATGAGTCGCATCATTTCAAATAAGGAGAAGAAGAGCCGTTCTTGAATTTGAGCAAAAAGTATAAGATTTTTTAAAAGCAATAAAATAAAATTTGAACTTCTCCTGTGAAGCAAAATATATGATTTTCTGATTTTTTTTAAATTGCTTTTAAACGACTTTACCTCTTTTGCTTTTAAAAGCAAACTTTTAATTCAAAAAACAAAAATTTACTTTTAAAAAGCATTACCAAACAAGCCTAAGTCAACTTTATGTTGTTTAAGCTTTAAATCAGAAACAGTTATTAGGTGGATTTATCACATAATGACTCGTGTCGATCCACCCAGCGATTACCCGACTAACCTTGTTTATTGTCATCTTCAATAAAATCAGTGTTTCAATAAAGTGCTTCACTTAGAATTACTTCTCAGACGTGTTTATCAAATGCTTATCGTGTATAGTTAAAGCGCTTATAGATTCAATAATCATATCTATGACCTAAAGAAGTAATGCTAAACCCGTCATTAATTGGAATTTAGATTTTTTTTCTTTTGATCTTACGATGAATGAGGATGAGTAAGAAATACGAGAATGGTATAAGAAACGTTTATTATTATTGGGTTAAAGATATAGGTTGTAAAAGTTGACTCGACCTGCCAATCATCCCCAAAATCGCTCAGTATTTAGTAGGTTTAGGTTGATAAAAATAAAAATTTCTTAATTGGATCAACCGAAACTCAGTTGAATAGTAAACATGTTACGTTGGGTTGGTGGGTTTTACATTATAAATTGGCCAACAATGCCAGACTCAAACTCGGCCCATTGCTAGTTATAGCAAAATTTGATCTGATCTGTTAAAGCCCACCCGATATTTCAATAGGCTAGGATTAACAAAAATTATTTTTTCTTCCTTGGGTCGACCCAAACCTACCCGAATGATAAATGGATTGGGCTACTGAGTTTAGGTTAGAAACTTGCTTATCCGCTCGAATCCAATGACCCATTTATTAAATAAATAGATTGAAGGTGATTGTATTATAATCAAGACTTTACTCGTCCGGATCCATTGTTATCTCCATTTGAAATCCAAGAGATACAGAATTGCCTCTCATGTGAATTAGATAGCTTCGAAAACAACCTGCAAACGAATTCTGTAAAATCCATATAGAATTCGAATAAACAAAAAATTAGAATTAGAGGCTCCAATTCGAATTCCAGCCCCAATTATACTTTCAATTCTACAAATTGGACCCTATTGTTTTAGAATCGAAGGAAACATTACACCAAATATCGACGATTTGCTTCCTTACAATTCCGTTTGCAAGCACAAAATTTTACTTAGGACTCAAACCAAATCAACACCGGAAAATGACATAATCAAACGTCATAAGATAGGCCGGCACCGGCGCACGTTAGACGCGTCTCCCCTCTCTCCATTTCAAATCCCACAATCGGCCAAAACGTGCTTTCTTTATCCCTCTATTGGTCCCGCCTACAATGTAAAATATATTTTTCTTTCCCCTTTTAAAAGCCGCAATTATAACAAGGGCCTTATACATATCAGTATATACTACTTACTCCTCAAAATATACTAAAATACCGGTTCCTAATAGTAGATTGATATTTCAGCAAGGGCCCGCTGTACAATATTTATCCTATCCAAAGGGAGTAGGCACGACAACGGGGCCGGGTTTGGCAATTTCTAGGCTGCCCGTGCAAGAATTCACCCCATATTAACATGCTGTACAGTATTTATCCAAGGAGAGTACGGACGAGAACAGGGCGGGTTTGGCAAATTCCAACCCTCCCATACAGGATTTATCATATATCAAGGTTTCAAGGATCAGATCGATATGGTCCTTATCGCCCGATATGTATCGGGATTGACCCAATTTGGTCTGTACTGCCCGATCTGTATCGAGATCGGGCAGGATTGGTCGGGTCCCAAGCCACGATGTACTAGTTGTATCGTGCGGCTTTGGATCAGATTGGTCCAATTGATATCAGTACGGACCGGCCAGTACAACCGATCAAATGATCAATCCAACCGGTCTAATTGATCAATTTTTTTTTTTTAAATTTATAAATTGAACAATCCTACACTCTGGACCGGTCCTGACCAGTACCGCATTTTCGATGGTCGGTACTACCGTTCCGACGATCAATACAGCTGATCTGGTGATTGATACCACCAGTCCGATGATTGATCCGACCGATCAATTTTTTTATTTGTTTAACAAAAAACTAGGCAATCTAATTTTGTATTGAATTTGGACTGGTCGGTATTGCCTGTCCGGACTAGGATTGGCCATGACCGGTCCGATCCTTGATCCCGAAACTTTAAACCTTGCCCCACATCAAACCTTATTGACTGGTTTTAATGTATTACCAAACCCGTACGGGTCGGATGGTCCCGTCCCGTTGCCGTCCCTAAAACCGAGATACCGTAAGCGAAATATAACAAATACCAAGGAGCTACGAAGTAAAAAAAAAAAAAAAAACGCAAAAAACAAGCAGACGCAGACGCAGACGCAGACGGTAAGCGTAATCGGGACAGAAGAAAAGAGACAAAGAGAAGCAATCTAGAGAGAGAAGAGAGAGAGAGAGAGAGGGAGAGAGAGAGAGAGAGAGAGGGGATGACAATGGACAGAGAGAAGGAGAGAGAGGTGGAGCTCGAGAGTGCAATGTACACAAACTGCTTGTTACTAGGGCTTGATCCGGCCGTCATCGGTGTCGGAGGCAACAGCGGTACTCCTCGTGTCGGACTTTTCCGGCACTCGAACCCTAAATTGGGTGAACAACTTCTATATTTCATCTTATCTTCCCTAAGAGGCCCAATTCAATCCGCAAAAGTAATTTTTCAGTCTCGGTAGATCTCGATTTATCTCTCATGTGATTTTGAGTTCATCTGTTTGATTAATCTCGAGATCTCGCAGGATTTCGACAAGGTTTGGCCGATCTTCGACTCTGCACAATCGCGCGACTTTCGCAAGGTCAGTGTACAGTATTTTCGGTTTTTCTTTTACGGTTGAATTGAGATCACAGACGCGAAAATACTTGTGTTGTTTGATTTGAAATTGGATGATTTTTACTCTATAATTAAGTTTCTCAATTTTCTTTAACTATTTTTTTTTTTTCATTTTTTATTTTTCAGGTTGTTCAGGGGATCATAAACGAGCTCGAATCGCAAGGCGCACTTCCTAGAAGCAATTCGAGGGTTTCGTCATTGGCGACTTGTTGTGGGCCTAGGTTGGTCAATCTCTTGCACTCGTTGAAATTTCCATTGGTTCTTATTCTGCTTCGAATTTTACACTTTTTTTATTTTATTTTATTTTGAGTTCTTTTTCCCTTTAAATAGCCATTTCCTTCATTGAGTTCTACCTGAGCTGTATGATGATATTTTCAAATTTGTATGTTGCCTTGTAGCGGCGCCGAGGTTTTATTCTTGAGCTGTTTTGATGGCTTAATACATGTATTAAATGGATTTGATGTTTGGAATATAGTGTTCTAAAGTGTTCATATGTTCTTTAGACATTTCAATACTGAAAACTTCAAGAGAAATGCACAGATAGCTAAAGGCACTTGCTTTTTGGTTCCAAGGGCACATATAGTAACTAAAAAGGAAGGCGAGCCAATATTTTCTGAAAAATAAAAAATGCCCACTACATATATTTATTTAATTTGCTTTAGATATTGGTCAAGTTGTCCCAGGTCTTGGCTACTCTATTAAACGATACAGCGGGTAGTATCACTTAGAAATGTTAAGGTTCATATTAGATCGTTAGAATAAATTTTTGATTACGTGCTCAAATTTGAGGCTCTAACCTTTATTGCATCCATTGTGTTGATTGATGATTCATATATTACGTTAGACTCATGTTTGTTTCATCTAGAAATTGGCAAATAAAAAAAGAAGTAAAATTAATATTTGGTTGATAAAAAACTTCCTCATGTTTTCTTGTTGTTTAGATCGGAATGGAAAAAATTGCAGAGATTGATTAGAAGTGACACTAATTGTCGCCACATAATAGAAACAACTTTTGACATTCCATGAAAGACTATTATATATGTGGACATAGACTGTCAAATGGAGAAGAGAGGATTCACTGGTGTTGGAAGTGGAAGAAATGGTTTGCCAGCAACAGAGAAAGGGGAACCGATGAATCCCATAGAAAGAGGGAGATGGAAACCCAGTACCAATATGCCGAACAGAGAGACACAATTGTCAGTATTTTCTTGAAATTGAAGTTACCAGGTCATGGAATCGTATCTTCATTTCTTATATAAAGTCTATCCTAGATCTCCCAAAGGAGACGGGGAATATTGGGATGAAAGAGCAGATATCCCAACTGAGTAGGAGATGCAAAACCATAAGTTGAATGAGAGGATGGATATCCCTTGATTGATGCAGGTTGGTTTCAGCGCCAGGTAGGAAAATCAACTTCTCGTTTATGTATCCGGACATTGAATTTGCTATGTATGTGTCAGCCAATTTATGCATGCTTTACCAACAACACGCCTTATAGCAGCATATAGGATATTAAATTATTAAGATATTTCAAGTCCTCTCATGGAAGAGGCTTATTTTTTTTGATATGGAAGATAATATATATAGAAAGTAAAAAAGAATAGAAGATAGAGACTACACCTCAGTTGTACACCAACAATATACAAACACAAGGAACAACCAAAAGGAAGACTAAGCAAAACAAAGCGAAAGAATTAGAAAGAAATGCAGAACCACCACCAAAATAGCAAGAAAGAGCACCCTTGAACCGCTATAAAACCCATAGGAGAGTTTCATCAAAGCTGATGGAGCTAAAGAAATTCTTCCCAAAACTGATCAAAAGAGATATCCCTGCACAAAGGAGAAGCCGGCACCCATAAGTAGATGTAATTTTTAATTTTCTTGATGATCTAAACGGCATTGCATTCTCTTCCTACAAAAATTGTGGCGTTTCTTTCCTTCTATAAAGCCCAAGAGATTGCAGCATGACAAGTTAATAAACCATTGCCAATTCACATATGTCACAGGACAGTGAATAAGTAAATGATCCACCGATTCCGCATCCTTCTTGCATAAGACACACCTAGTGGGGATCATCCAACCTCTACTATTCAAATGGTCAACAGTCTGAGATTTATCAAGAGCAGCAGTCCAAAGGAAAAAACCAACTTTTAAAGGGATGAGAGGACACTAGATTAGTTTACCAGGGCCAAAGCTATTGCCAATACCACACAATTGAGTAAAAAGAGATCTAACTGTGAATATCCCAGATTTTTCAAACTTCCATCTACTGAGGTCATCACCAATACCTGGTCTCCAATTTGAAAAAAGGAAAAAAAGAAAAAAAGAGCAGAGATCGACTCCAGTTCCCTATCAAAGAGCGGCCTTCTAAGTTTTAAGTTCCATTCCAGGTTTGAACCATTCCAAACCTGAACATCTCTCACTAGCAAGTTCTTAACAGGAACTGATCTGTATATATCGGGGAACATCTCCATCAACTTCCCTTCAGACCATCGGTCCTCCCAAAATCTCACCCAGTCCCCATTTCCTACAGCAAAAGAGACTCCTACCTTGAAGCACTCATTCACACTCATGATTGCCTTCCAAAGCCCAACTCCATGTGACCCCCTCACTTAAGAGTGGAGGCATACATTGATGCAAATTTGCTGGAGGCATACATTGATGCAAATTTGCTGGTCCATCTATTGGCCGGAGGTCCAATTTTGGCTATTGTATGTTGGTTGGTAGAAGCTTGGTCACTTGAAGGAGTAAAAAAAAATAATCTGTCATTGCTAAATTGAGTGCACGCTGAGTACAAGTCTATAGCACATGGTGTCTATGAATTGTTATGGCTTAAGATACTTTAGTCTAAACTGTGAATTAAGGTGAAAGACCCAATTGGTCTTTACTGTGATGATAAAGCTGCTACCAGCATTGGCCACAACCCAGTTTAGCATGATAGGATGAAACAGGCTTGTTATTTCATCAGGGAAAAACTTAGGATATATCATATATGTACACTAAATATCAAGATGGAGGATCAATTAGCAAACATTTTGTCTAAGGGGGTAAGCAAGGCTCAGCTTAAGTATATTTTGGCAAGTTTCGCACCAACTTGAGGGGTAGTGTTGTCAGCGGCAGAACTGTCATATTGTTACATATTAGATATGGGTGTCTTTGCTTTACTTACAGAGGGCGATATTATACTTACATAATTAATGAGGGAAGGGCGCCCAGAATTTTCAGTTGTCATTTGTTCTTCCTTTTCTCCATTCCTCCTTCTCCTCTTATTCCCTAACCTTTTTTTTTCCATCTTTTTATTGCTCATTTCAGCGGGATAATTCTTATTGCCTCACCTTTTTTTTTTTTTTAATTTATTCCCTCACCTTGCTATAAATTCGACTAAAAGTTTGTTCTTGTTTTTATTGGTCAAAGGATGAATTATGGGGGTGTCCATGTAACATAACATTGAATCAAAGACCAACTTAAAAATAATTGGAATCAATTTTACTTAATCTTTAAAGGGGTCTCTTCATGGAAAATCCATCTTGTGGGCTTTAATGACTACCATTATAGACGTGTATTACTAAGAACGGCACATTTCAGCCAAAGTAAATTGAAGTCTATGGGATTCAAGTAAACTTTTGGTTTGAAGCTTGTAAGCATGGACTTAATTCACTGAACCTAATTTGACATAGGTGGATCTTATAAAATCACAATCGTTGGTGTACTTGATTGAAAACAAATTTCACATTGTCATGCAGATTTGTGGAGCTTTTGTGGCAACTTTCTTTGCATGCTTTACGAGAGGTTCATAGACGAACATTCGCGGCTGATGTAGCTTCTAACCCACTGCCTGCTTCGTTGACAGATGTTGCATTTTCACATGCTGCTACATTACTTCCAGTGACAAAGGTATTGTCGATTGTATGATCTTAATATACTTTATACTGAGCTATTTTACTAGATCCTTTTCCCTTGAAATTGTTAATGCCAACACCAGTTTTACTGTTTGTAACAACTTTTTGGTGCTTCCACCCTGATTCTTGCATGTGAGCATGATTACCAGGGCATGTTAGCGAGACTTGTGCCCTCTGGTGAACACATTTGGGGATCTGTTTCCTTCAACTTGGGAAGCATGTGAAAACAAATGAAACATCAAGGGAAATTCATGGGGAATGGTTGGGAAGCACACAGGAAAATGAAAGACAAAGATGTTTCTCAATGAAATAGTATTCCCACACATTCTTCTCTGCTATTTCCTACCATTTCACTTAGTATTTCTACTTGTTTCTTTTATTGCTTCTACTTTCTCATTATTTTCTGCTTCCAACATTTTATAAAGTTTTTGAGTCTGTTTCCCATCCTTTTTCATATAAATTCATGCATTGCCATCCTCTTTGGGAACTATGCGTGAGAGTATTTGCTACTCTACTGATCCTGAACTTAAATATGCACACAAATACATATTGACATGCTAGTTATTTATAATAAAAATCTTCAGAATCACCGTTGGTAACTTTTAGCTGATTATATTAAACAGGCTAGAATAGCACTTGAGCGGAGGAGATTTCTCAAAAATGCAGACACAGCTGTTCATAGGCAAGCTATGTGGTCGAATTTGGCTCATGAAATGACCGCTGAGTTTCGTGGTCTTTGTGCTGAAGAGGTAGAGGTTAACTCTTTCATGTTCTTATGGGGAGTCTTTTTCCATATATTATGGTTAACATTATTTTTACATTTTCTTTTTCCAACTTAGGCTTATTTGCAGCAAGAGCTGGAAAAATTACAGGACTTGAGGAACAAAGCAAAGTTGGAAGGGGAATCATGGGATGACCGTGGCCAGAATTCACATTTGGTTTCCAAAGCTACTCGCTTATGGGAATCTTTGTTATCACGCAAGAGTAAGTTCACTCATCTTTGCTTTTAACAATGTATTTCTTTTGTAAGCTGTGGGTTAAAAAGTTATTTCGAAAAGACCACTGTGTTTGGAATGATGAACAACTTTAGCATCATTTTTTATACCTCTCAATGTTTTTTTTTTGTTCACATCAACTAACACTCAAGGCCCTCAACACCCAGCTATTGCAAATCTGATTGGAATAAATTGACTTCTAGTTTAACCCATGTTATTGGAAATGTTTCTTTGACATTATTTTTTTGTGCTCAACCTAACAGTGCACCTGCTTATGTACTTCAAGTGCATATCCATTTATGCATGTCTAGTCGAGTTACACCCACAGGGCAAGGGTCATTTCTTCAGCTGTGCATGGTGTCACCTCTATGAATTGACCGGGTTGAGTACACCATCATTTGATGGGACTGACGTTGCAGATATTTGGTCAAGAAATTACCTTGTTTAATATCTGATTCTTTTTAGAGGACATCTACCTTACATCTCTTTGAATGCCCACAAAGAGGTAATTTTTTTACTGGTTTGGGATCATTCTTCCATGGATGATTTCTTAGTTAGATCTGCTGAATGGTGGACTTTAAATGCTCATGAAGGAGGCAAGGCCTCCCTGTTGGTCTTAAAAAAAAACAAAACTGCAACCCCTCATGCAAGTGGATGTGACTTTCACATGCTTCATCTCATGTGACCTTGATTACTCATGAGAAACATTAGTCTATGAAGTTGGATTCTGAACAATCTTGATACCTTTTGCTTCAAAGTTAGCCATAGATTTTCTCTGAACTCCTTACAGAAGAACTTGAATGTTACTAACAATAAATGATGTCTACAATGTGAAGATATTATTTCTTCGAACTTCGTGGTTACCTCGGCACATATACATCAGAAGACAGGATCTCTTGTGATAAAGCTCCAGCACATCTGACCATTAGAAGATTGTGGAATCAACAATTCTTAAATCTATACCCACCCCCCAAAATACACACATATATGTACATATATTTGTTTTTGATCAATAAACAAGGGGTTTTGTAGACTATTGCCACTTGATATATCACATATATTTTAGGGAAGAGAACTCAAGAGGTTGGGAATGATTTCTAGTGAGAATATTGTCTGAAATATTAAGAATATGCCAAATTCTACTTAATTTACTTTCCGTAAGTATTGGTGCTTTGTTAAAACTGGTCAAAAAAAAAAGCTATTGGTGCTTTGTTATGGATCTAACCATTACCAGGGAACCTTTCTTTGGGTTATGGTTCCCTTTGCTGACATATAATCTTTGCATCTAATGAGGTGTTTCCAGCTTCCTTCTTCTTCTTCTTCCTTTTTTTTTTTTTTGCATTATTTCTTGCTGAAGGTATATTGGAACGACGCCCGCGTTCTTGTTCTGCACTTTTATACCCGTTCATCAACCTGCTTAAGACGATGTACTTTCTTTTGCTCATCAATATCATCCAACTATCATATGCATTTATTGATGAACTATAGGGATGTTGCACTATTGTGGGAGTGCTTCTTGAAATCTAGTGCAGATCTCTGTCTCTCTTTTTTTTGGACAGTCATGTTTAATGATTATTTTTTTTAAATCTTGAAATCTAGTGCATATTTCTCTGCTTTTTTATTTTATTTTATTATTTTCTTCTTTTTTATGATAGTCATGTTTAATGGTTGGTTATATTAAATATCCCTTTCTTTTTATATATACAGGTCAACATGAGCTTCTTGCATCAGGCCCTATTGAAGACTTGATTGCTCACCGGGAGCATCGGTATTTCTCTTTCCTCAATCATTTTAAGTTCTTTAGCTTACATCTAATCACTTAACTGTTCACATGTATATTCTTATTCAGGTACCGCATATCTGGATCATCTTTGCTTGCAGCTATGGATCAGAGTTCTCAGGTTCCTTATCCAGATGTATTATCTGTTCAGCCTGGTGATTTGGCTTCAGCACATGCAGATGACAGAGAGCCGATGGATGGATCATTTGCCAATTTGAATAGGGAAAGACAAAAGAGCCGTTTAGATTCAACTCATCCACAAGGAAATGATGACACCCTTTCCCGATTGGATGATAGAGGTGGAAGAGTCCTCCCCACCGTTGATATAGCAGAAATTCTTAGACGTTGGACTCATGCTTTACAACGTATTCATAAGCAATCGCTTCATCTGGTATTATTTTCTATCATGATACTAAATATTGCGCTTTACAGCTTTACTACATATAGTTATGGACATTAGTGGATCTTAACATTTAACATGCATCTTTAGACTGGATGCTATCTGCCATATATGACATAACTTAAATCTCAAAGTGCATTATTTCACTATGAATTTATCTAAAAAATCATGTGTCAATAAGAATCTGTTTGTATGGTTGATACTGCAGTTCATCTACAAATACAACAATAGCAAAAACAAAATGCCTTATCCCAACTAGTTGAGTTCGGCAACACAAAACCTGTCCCGCATCCCAGTCTGTAAAAGTTGTATCTTAGTTCAGATTATTCATATTTAAATCATTTCTGACTGACTTCTTCTAGGTCCTTTTTACCTTTTTCCTCTTTAGTTCCTTCAATATGCACTTCCTTGCACTTTTTCACAGTCGCCTCCCTAGGTTTTCACTTTACATTCCTAAACCATATTGTCTACTTTCCTTTATCTTCCTCCTATCTAGCAATTTCTCCATTTTAATGTATGGTTTATCCAGAGATTTTCTGTTTTTGGTACTGCATAATTGATTTTTGTCTATGATTTGAGACTTCTTCGGCCAGTTGCAGGCGACAGAGAAATAGAATCTTATTCTTTCCCTGTTGTTTCTTTAATTTTGTTTCTCAAATTCCAAAAAATTTTCCCATGATCTTCACTTGTTGTGTGTGTGTGTGCGTGGGGTATTAGATTCTTCTTATATTTCATACTTCCCTTATTCTTGGAATGTGAATTCTCTCTAAGTAGTGCATGAATATCTTCTTTAACACTAATGATTTGCAATATCAGTTGGCTATGAAGGACAACCAGAGGCTGTTCTACACGTCCATCATGCCAAGAGTCTAGCCATCTGTCCTATCTTTGAGGCCTCCTATTGTATTTTTATGACAACAACAACAAAATACCTTATCCCAGCTAGTTGGGTCCGGCAACATGAATCTTGTTCCTCCATCCCAATATGTCAAAAACCATATCTTGGGTAAGATCATGTGTCCTATTGGATGTGCATAGCCTATAATTTTGTAATCTAGTATTGGTGGCCTTTGATTGTGAAACCAGCTTTAAGATGGATTTCCCTTGGGATTTGGAGATTCTACCTTTCAATTTTTTTTTTTAAATAATTCTTGATTTCTGTTTCTTTTATCAAATTATACATGGATATGTAAATATATCACATTCTTACGGTGTTAACTAAAACTGCAGTTTAGGTAGTTTTTGCAGCTTATAATTCTTTTGCAACTGCTGAAATACATGATGCCCTTCCTTTATTACCTATTTACATCATATGCGTGAGTCAGTGTGACTACATGACTCAGCCCTTGCTTCATGAAATTTTAATTATCAAGCTTATCCTACATAGAATCAAAACATAACATCATTGAAAATTTCAATCTAAAACTGAGGTTTTATTTTGCTCCTGCTTTGTTTTTTATTTAATTTATCATCATTTTAATGAAAAATCTTGATGTGATAATGAGAAAACAAATAGAGAACATATTTAAACCTGAATGAGTTTCGCAAATTACTATTTGATAGGTGGTGCATTCTGAGAACACTGATTTGTAACTTTGTGGAACTCTACCCAATTTGTTTAAGTACTTGATCAAGTTGTTAATCTATGTATTGGTTAATCTTATTGTAATATTCATTTCCAATACTAGTGGATAGTATAGTGTGAAAGAAATCGGAGGATTTTCAAAGGGCAGGAAATGGAAACCCACAAGATCATTGATTTTGTTTCATTACTATTTTTTTGGACATCTAATTTTTCAGAGTTTGAGGGGTGTAACTATACTGAATTTGATGGGTTTGGGGGACTGAGTTGGGACTCACATAGATAGTTATTGGTGTAAGTTTGGATTGGGATTGTACCATGTATTATACACTCA